>JABUQX010060955.1:60000-62500 GCA_015478945.1 Trachelipus rathkii | reverse complement strand
AGTATATATATATATATAATATATATATATATATTATATATAAATATATATATATATATATATATATATTATATATATATATATAAAATATTATGTTACACGTTTTAAATCGGATGTGTTTTTATTTTTAATATAGATTTAATATTAATCTGCAGTTCTGTATACCATTATCCAATGACGTGTCTGAGGGAGATTTTCAATATTTGCGTCTAATATCATTTCACACAGTCCTACCTCATAGAGATCTCTGTTATGCTGGATAGGATTCATTAACTCGGTTGTAAAATCTGAGACTTTATTATCAGGATGTAGATCCAAAGAGGATGAAGACGGGAGAGTTAAATAAAAGTGATCTACACTCTCCATGATTACGATGACTAATGATTAATGTTTCGTGATTTCACTAGCTTTTATATATGAATTAAACTTGTTAGGTTAACCTACCCATTTCACCAGATACTGTTTATTTTTACCCTTACCTTTCGAATTCTAATATTTTTTCTATTTTATACTCATGATTCTCAGGATCGAATCGTATTTTCTGTATTTCTTGTTTATAGAATTCTCCTTTTATTTTTTTTCCATCTAAATCTTTGAGATAATATAATTTCAACCCTTCATTAGGAAATTCCTTTACACTATCTACCTTGAAAACTTCTCTAGACCATCCCGCTTCATATCCTTTTCTAAACCTGTCACCAGCTCTAGACACTCTTACATAATCGTTTACCTTTATTCCTGATTTATCTTTAATTTTTACACCTCTTGGGCTTTGCTGAATCACCGATGGTGTCTTCAGCATTTCTAAAGGAGTTGTCTTTATAGTTCTATGAAAAGATCTATTGTAAGAATAAGCTAGGTCATCGAGTATGTCAATATACTTAAAAGTGTTCATCTTAGTAAAGTATCTATGCATTCGTTCTTTAATCGTACGCTGTACTCTTTCTACAATAGCAGCTTTATTTATGGAAAATATGTTAAAATATCCTATATCGTATTCAGCAATAATTTCCTGAAACTCTCTACCTAGAAATTCGCTACCCCTATCCGTGCAAATCAGTTTTGGATATCTATCATCATCCCTTATAATTTCTCTCACTGCAGCCGCCACTGTATCTGATTTTTTATCTTTTAAAGCTTTTAACCATAAGTATCTAGAGTATACGTCAATAGTAAAAAGTATATATTGAAACCCGTGCATTATAAGAACTGTATTTAATCATTTCAGTTAAATCTAACTGCCAAACATTATCGAGGTGATGGGCTATGGTTGTTCGGGTAGGGAATTTTCGACGGACAGGTTTATGTAAAGTAAAAGCTTCTTCACCCTCTAAATATTCTTTCAACTCTTTCTTCTCAATGTTTGGAAACTTTGCAGCGAACCTAGTAAACCCTCCAAAACTATTTGGTTCTCTCAAGTTGAAGTAATACTTATCAACCTTCCGCCTCGCCTCCATGATTGAATACTGAACATAAGTTAAGCATATTAATATATATATATATATATTATATATATATATATATATATATAATATATATATATATAATATTAATATATATATATATTACCCTTACTTGAGCACGTGGCGCTTTTCACTGCGTCTTCGCGTGTATATTATATATATATATATGAATATATATATATATAATATTATATATATATATATATATATATATATATATAATAATATATATAATAATATATTATATATATATATATATATATAATAAAATAATATAATAATATATATATATAATAATAATAATAATAAAAATAATAATAAAAATAATAATAATAATAAAAATAATAATAAAAATAATAATAAATAAAATAATAATAATAATAAAAAATATAAAAGAAAACATAATGTTAATAAATATATGATGTAAAGCAGTAAAACAGTTAAAAAACTAACCCCTATATCCCTTGTGTTGCTAAGCAACAACCGCTATTGATTACTGTGTTACTGTCTTAAGGTCTGTAAGTATATGTTTTTAATAAAATCGTACAATTGTAGTAAAATAAAATGATTATATAACAGACACTCTGTGTTTTTCTTCTGACATTACAATTTATAAATAAAAAAGTATTAACAGTTAATAATAAATTCTTTGTTCAAAGATAATGATTGATTTATTATAGAAGTTTTAAGAAACTTTGAAATAATTTTAGTTATAATTGAATTAGTAATATAAATGTACGTATTTAATTAAAACATAAATGTTTTAATAAATTATACGTTATGATCATACAAAAGAACTTATTTGATATGTTTAAACAGGGTGCGTGTATGGGCAATTGTGTGTGTGTGTGTGTGTGGTGTGTGTGTGTGTGTGCTGTGTGTGTAGGTGTAGGTGTATGTCTATGTTATGTGTGTAGGTGTAGGTGTGTGTTGTATAGGTGTTGTATGTGTATGTGTGTGTGTGTGTTTTTCTTGTGTGTGTTGTGGACTGGGTGTGTGTGTGTATGTGTGTTCTAAATAATAATAACAATAGGCAT
>JABUQX010060955.1:52500-55000 GCA_015478945.1 Trachelipus rathkii | reverse complement strand
AGGAAAAGTGCTCCAGAGTTTATCAGTTGAGTAAACGAAAGTTTGAGAATTGTGGTCAAGTCTGGAATAAAAAATTGTACATAGAAGAAACGAGACTGTGAGAAAAGCTCAGTATTCAACGATCTCTTCTCAAGGGAGAAGAAACTCGATAGGAGAGTTCAGAAGAACAATAACAGTTGTAATAGAGATAGTATAAGAAGATTGATGCAACAAGTAGTAAGGTTACACATATTGACGGCCGACTTGTTGGGGGAGTCGCCAAAAAAAAAATTTTTTAAATTAGAAATTAAAAAAAAATTGTAATTTTTTTAATTTTTTTTAATTTTTTTTAATTTTTTTTTTAATTTTTAATTTTTTTTAAAAAAAATTTTTTGCGACTCCCCCAACAAGTCGGCCGTCAATATGTGTAACCTTACTACTGCAACAATTCGAAAGCTAGAAGGAGATTAGAGAGATTTATGAGTGTAGGAGAGTTATCACAGTGAAAATCCCTAGACTGCACCTAATCAAGGAGAACGTATGCATGGATCCACCCCAGATATGTGATGCATGCTTCATACAAAGCCAAACAACTGGGTAGCGAGGAGAAGTTCCGAAGGAGTCTCAGAACACCCAACCCTCTTTGAAGCTTGTTTAGAAAGATAAATAATGTGACCCTTAAAATAACGTCAGGGAAAATGAAACGCCAAGAATGTCAAGAACAGAAGAAGGTTTGAGCTGTGGGTTTGCGAAGGAGATATTAATGTTGTAACTTGTAGGGAAGGTTAAATGTTGAGTACAATTGTGTTTTTGAGGTACTGTGAGCTACAATGTTTTCTTCGTCTCAAAGAGATACAAGAAAGATCAGTGGTCAGCTGCTTCAAGGGCACCATGCTGGCATGCGTTAATTGCTGTTGAGTGGGTCGACTCCCAAATTGGAAGAAGCAATGAAGGGGAGGAGTCATCGACATAAGAGTGGATAGGAGACGAAATGATAGAGAGAATGGCATTAATGAAAATTAGAAAAAGAGTCGAGGAGATGAGACAGAACCCTGAAGAACACCATTATTATTTGATTTAAAGGATGAACGGTGGCCGTCAACAACAGCTGCTATAGAACGATCGGAAAGGAAATCAATGAGATGGTCACATAGAGAAGAATAGATACCAAAAGAGAGAAGTTTACAAATCATAGCTCTGTCGAAGGCTTTCGATAGGTCTAGCGCTATGGCAAGAAATTTACCTAAATGCCGAATAGCAGAAGACCAAAAAATCAGAGAGAGGAGGAAGATAATCCCCAAAAGAGCGTTTCTTACAAAAGTCTTGCCAGCAATTAGAGCTTCCATTCGAAGAAATAAGATGTTTCCAAATCCTCCCCTTGAGGATAGATTTGAAAACTTTAGGAAGAAGAAGAAGAAGAAGAAGAAGAAGAAGAAGAAGAAGAAGAAGAAGAAGAAGAAGAAGAAGAAAAAAAAAAAAAAAAAGAAGATTCTACGATAGGTAGAGGGTTAAGAGGAATAACAGGGCTGTCAAAACAGAAAATGACCAATAATAATAATTATAATAACTACTACTACTACTACTACTACTACTACTACTACTACTACTACTACTACTTCTAATAATAATTATAATAATAATAATAATAATAATAATAATAATAATAATAATAATAATAATAATAATAATAATAATAATAATAATAATAATAATAATAATAATAATAATAATAATAATAATAATAATAATAAACAGTAGCTATAGCAATTTTCTGTCACCACTGTGTTAAATAATAATAATAATAATAATAATAAGAATAATAATAATAATAATAATAATAATAATAATAATAATAATAAAAATATTTAAAATTAATAATAATAATAATAATAATAATAATAATAATAATAATAATAATAATAATAATAATAATAAATAATAATAATAATAATAATAATAATAATAATAATAATAATAATAATAATAATAATAATATTAATAATAATAATAATATATATTAAAATTTAGTGAATTTTGTGTGAAATATATTGATATATTATATATATATTTAATTACCTATATATATATCAATTTATAATTATATATATATATATAATATAATATATATATTATATATATTATATATATATATTTATTTATATTATATATATATTTGTGTATTGAAATATATGTGTATGTATTTATGTATGTGTTATTTTATATTTGTTTAATATTAATTTATATTTATATAAAAGCGCCCGATAGCTCAGTGGTAGAGCACTCGCCAAACAAAACGAGGGTCCCAGGTTCGCAACTGGTCGGGTGGGAGAATGTGAGCTATTCTCTTCTAGACTTGGCTTCGTCCATACTCGAACGTTAAAATGAGTACACCCCCCTACTATATTAGGCTCTACATGTGACGGTGGGTTTATTTATATATATATATATATATATATATATATATATATATATATATATATATATATTATATATATATAGTATATATATATATATATATATA
>JABUQX010060955.1:40000-47500 GCA_015478945.1 Trachelipus rathkii | reverse complement strand
GGACTTACGATTCAGATGCCCTTACACATTCTTCAAAAATCTGCTGAAATTCTAGTGTTGCATTTTCTCTTTGATGGTTTCAAGTTTAGTTTTAACTAAATTACTTACGAGATTTATTCCTGACAGCGACGAAATTTATATAAAATTGAATTTAACCTCTGAACTTTAGATTATTGACGGATATGATACTAAAAAAAAAATTTTTTAAAAAAAGGTTTTGGGTGTTTCTCAAATTTCGGGGGGCGGCCGATGGCCCCCTGGCGGCCCCCCCTGGATACGCCACTGTTATATATATATATATTATATATATATATATATATATATATATATATATATAATATATATATATATATCCCCGCAAGGGGGTATTCATTCTTGTTGCGGCGTTATACTCTTGCTGAATAACCTGGAACATAGCATAGTGACATTTGTGCATTTGTATGTGCATTTGTCACATACGAAATCTTTTAATCTTTTTTCTATCCCCTCGTCTTTCATACTGTCTACATCTTTCAATCCACCTCCTCCCTCACAATTTCTATCTCCCTCTCTTTTTTTTATTCCCACCCATTAGTCCCTTTAAGCCTTTAAGTACTTTGTACGTACTTTCCCTCTTGAAAAAGAAGATATCCTCCCTTTTTTTCCTGTCACAGCCCCTTGGGTCCTCCGGTGCCTCTTCCCACATGGGTCTTCAGTCCACCTCACATTTCTTCCTCGTGGATGAGGGTACAGACTAAAAACTGGTCTTTTTGTTCGCATATGACTGGGCCGCCAATTTTAGGAGACCCGAACCTTCGAATTAACCACCGGAGGAGGCTGTCCTGCACTTTGGTGTATAATTTCGAGTCTGGCGTGAAGTTACGTAGGTTCCGTGTAGTACACGGGGGGAGGTAAATCGGCATGGAGCTCCGGGTGGCTCTTCCGAGGCCACATCCATAGCCCACAGCCTACCCTACGGAATGGGGTCTGGGAAGTTGTGCGAGTCTCTGGTTTGTAACCTGTTGTGGGGAGAAGGACTACCCTTCCTTATGAAATATACGCTTTTCCGGTCCCTCCTGTTATTCACTTTTGTTTTATTTGTTTTATTGTTATATTATATAATATAACTGTAAAGATAATACGTTGTTAAACCAAGGCGTGCACAATTATCAACTGTCGGGCTCCCCAAATGACCCCACCTTGCGGACCGCAGTATGACATATGCGCAATCTGTGGAGAAGAATTTCACATTCCCTATGAAAACACATGATATTGAAAAAAGCTGTAGAGAACCTCACAGTGCCTCTTCCTTGAAATGCCCGTTTTAGCTGTTTGAACAGGATGTTTTGAAGTTATGTACCATACAAAAATTGAGCAGGAGAGATGTCATACACCAGCTCTGAGACAAATATCCCACAAGACAAAAGCAATCTTATGCTACAGTTTCAGCAGCCCCCTTGCCTCCGCGTGTTAATCAACCGACACAATTCAATTCCAGTAGAATTCTTCCTCTAAATTCTAGCGAAACTCAAACAGTTACTGCAACCTGCCCGCCTGCATTGCCTATACTACCGATTTGTCAAATAATCCAAAAGCATCCCTTGATCCAATCTCCTGTTCAAAATGCCATCAATAACCCTACTCCGAGTACTAGTTTTCAACCAACCAACAATGAAACTAAATTGGTTCATCTAATACAAAGCTTGGAGAGCATTTCCTGCCAATACACTTTGCCCTATACCCTCCCGATGAGTTTGCTAAACTCACGTAAGAGGTCTGCATCTATTCCCCTTAATCTGTCTCCCACCGTTACTCAATTTCCTGAAAAAGACTTTCTTAAGCACAAAGAAAAGATTAATCACCAAGCTAAAGATTATTCGCGAAAATACAAAACACCTGAATTTCTGAAACAAAACACACTGCCTCCAGATGTAAAAAATGCAACTCAGAAGAGATCTCGTCATAAGTCTATTCCTGAGACAAAAGCAGTCACTTCAATAGATTATACCCAAACAATCACATCTATTGAACAACCCACCAACCAACTCTATGATAGCTTGCAGGGTTAATTCCAGCTCTTCAGAATCCTTCTATAACTCTTCTTCCGAATTTCCTACCTCAGCACTCCCTAAAAGATTCTATGCCTTAGCGGATGAAATGGATCATAGTTCACAAATGGAGCCTGATGTAACAACTCTCTCTCTCTCTCTCTCTCTCTCTCTCTCTCTCTGATGTGTCTATCCACTCTCTCTCTCTCTCTCTCTCTCTCTCTCTCTCTCTCTCTCTCTCTCTCTCTCTCTCTCTCTCTCTCTCTCTCTCTCTCTCTCTCTCTCTCTCTTCTCTCTCTTCTCTCTCTCTCTCTCTCTCTCTCTCTCTCTCTCTCTCTCTCTCTCTCTCTCTCTCTCTCTCTCTCTCTCTCTCTCTCTCTCTCTCTCTCTATAATACTTCTTGCTCTTCTGAGAGAGAGAGAGAGATGAATGGAAAACCGTTCAACGCAAACACCGCAAGCGCTCCAAGCGTTCTAAATCTGCTGGTGGCACGAAAAGGGGCACAGAGGTTCCACATTTTAACCCAAATTGTCCAGTTTTTCTAAAATCAGGTGCTACCCGATAACTCACTGACTCTAGCGTCAACCCTCCGTAACCCAACGGATCCCATATTGGATCCCAATATTGTAACTCCACCTTCTTTACAAAAAAGTGACATTTTTCTGGTGTCAGCTCTTGCACTGCCTCCATGAAAACACTCCCATATTCTCCACCCATTTCTGAATTTGCTTGCTTGGCAGATGCTGATATTGCTTCCATTCCTAAACATGAGCATTTTGGTTGCTCTTTCAACGACCAACCAAGTCCACACAATAAGATGGACTTGATTGAACTCAGCTTACTTCGCATTCATGGCGAAGCACCTTCACCAAATACCACTTAAAACTTCCATCCTCCTCAAAAAAACGGTGTTACAGCCCAAATCTCTGATGTGCAACAATTCCTTACCACCAGGATTTGTTGCTCCTCTTCGTCGAGACCCACTTCTCAGCCTTTCCACCCCATCTGAATCCACTTCCAACATAACTCCTAGCCACATAGAGACAATTGTCTCAAAAAGACCATCCTCATAATATTTATAACAACATAGCATGGCCACCTTCCTTCAATGGAATTGTCGTGGCTACTATTCTAATTTTGAGGAACTTGTTCAACTAATAAACATACATACAACAAATTGAATATGTTTGGAGGAACTTCGACTATGTCATCGCGACTTCTTCCAACCGGCGGAATATAAATCGCTGCTAACCTCTATAGAAAAAGGTGACAATGATAGGGGAGGTGCAGGAATACTCATTCATAAATCTGTTCCCTATTCTCCAGTCCCTCTCCAAACTAGACTTCATGCAGTGGCAGCGCGAATTCATCTGTCCACCGACCTTACTGTCTGCTCAATCTACTTGGCTCAGAGTAGTGAGTTTACTAAGGCCGACTTAGCTGATCTTTTTAAGCAGCTCCCTACTTCGGTTGTTATACTACAGTAGGAGACTTCAACCTTGGCCACCCCTTATGATGCGGTTGTCATCTCGTCTAAGTCTAAGATCCTTGTAGATCTTCTAACCTTTTTTTCCCTGGGATGCCTTAGAAAAGGACTCCCTGCATATGAACTTTTAGATACAGACTCTTCTTTCCTCTATTGATATTTCCTTTTGCTCCCATTCTCTTAGGGATCGCTTTACTTGGGCCCTCTTTGATTATCTACACGACAGTGACCAATACTCTTAAATGAACTTGCACAGAGCCCAATGTTAAAATCCAAATCCAGTTGGCGTTTTGGCCGAGCGGAGTGGGCTCCTTTTTATCAGGTCACAGCTATCCCACTTTCTCCTTTCAATGAGCGGTTTCCGACTATTGATGCTGCCTTTAACTTCTTCCAACAAGTTGTCATCACAGCAACGGAAGCTTACATTCCGCGATCTTCCGCAGGTAGGCGTTTGGAAACCCCTTAGTGTTCCCAAAAGTGTGCACAAGCTAACCGGGATAAGAAAATACTCTACGGGCAATACAAAAGTACCCACACCACCCTAAACATTATTTTTAAAGCAGAGGTGGCGGGATCTAGTTGAGTTAATCGTCAAATCCGTAAACAATACTTTCGAACTTATACTTCGACTGTGAACTCCACAACTCCCTTTCTACAGTGTGGAAAGCTGCACAGAAAGTATCTCGCTGCTCCAACAGCTTTTCACTCACAGTCCTATGTTATGGGCCTGATATAACCGATACGATATCTGCTCCTGCAGCTGTTGCAGATACATTAGGTTATAGTTTTGCTAGCCTAGCCACTCCAGCTCTCTCTGCTATCCTGAAGCCTTTCAAAAATTGAGAATTAGCACTGCACCGCCAGACTTTTCATCAGCCAAACGGGAAGATCATATCTATAACCGTCTTTTTACGCTTGCAGATTATCAAACTGTACTGGTGCATAGCAAAGACGGTGCCCTTGGCCCAGACTTAATTTCATTCATAATGCTCCATCATATTCACCAATCTTCATCAGCGTTCTTTCTGGATCTGTATAACAGAATCTGAATCAAATCCTATTTTCCATCTATTTGGATTACAGCTTTTTTAATCCCTGTTCCCAAACCTGGGAAAGATTTGAAATTGGCGGACAACCAAAGACCAATTTCGCTGACCTGTCATACTTGTAAATTAATGGAGAAAATCGTTTCAGGCCGCCCACTCCCTATTCTGGAGAGTCGCAAAGCTATTTCAATCTTCCAGTTTGGTTTCCGCAAAAATCGTTCGACCGCGAATCCCTTGTTAAAACCGGAGTAGTAATAGAGTGATTTGACGCACCAATTAATGGGCTAACTCCTATGGAAACAAATGTACGAGCTAAGCCCCACCTCTTTTTTACTTTCCCCTCGTTTTAGTGAGATTAGAGAGATCATATCACCTTGAAACTTGGTATCTCCTCTTTTAATGTTGTGACCTCGTCAAAGAAGCGGATGCTGAACCCCTGAACTTGGTTGTGACCTTAGATGGTAAATAAGCTATCGACATAGTTCTGAGAGATATTCTATATATTTTCTATATTATATTTAGGGTATTGAGGCAAAGGGGTAGGGTTCGATTTTTCTCGAGTTCTATTGGTCGCATCCAGTTGAAATTTGGTATACATAGAGGTGGTGATGTCACCTTGTCTTAGGTTTTAGGATCCCCTTTAGGGTGTCATAGGGAGTTCGTGTCCCTCCAGTCACATGATAGTTTTATTGCTGGTGGTGTCACCTCGTTGTATATGAGGTTACGTATCCTCGCACCCCAATAAAGGGGTGTTGCTTCCCCTTCCAAGTTGTTTTTCTGGTTATGGTCTTATATAATGCTAATCTTTTAGTGTCCGGCTATTTTGAGGCAAATGGTTAAGACTTTATGGTTCAACCCTTTAGAAGTTAATGAGAAATTCGAGTCATGAGGCCATTGACTTGGGAATTTCCATTACATTGTTAGATTTTGACGCTTGAGACGTCAATTTAGGGGTTTCTAAGGTCTGTGAGACAGTTTTCGATGGTTTTGGATCTCTAAACCGTCAGGAAATTCAATTCATGTCGGCCATTGATTTGGACTTTCCCCTAACTGTGTTAGATCTTGATGCTTGAAGCGTCAAATTAAGAGTTTTCAAGATCGGAGAATTCAATTCCAAGGCCCGTGAAGTGATTAGAAAGTCCGATAGACCAGGTCATGTCAGCAGCTGACTTGGTCAATGCCTCCACCTTCGGATGAGTATGGCTCAATAAAGACGAAGCATTTCCAAGATCGATGAGATCGTTTTCGGAGGCTCTGGAGCTTCTAAACGGTAGGAAATGCCAAGTCATGTCGACAGTTAACTTGGAAATTTCCATCACATCGTTAAATTTTGATGCTTGATGTGTCAAAGTACAGATTTCTAAGGTCGATGAGATGGTTTGTGAAGGTTTCAGATCTCTAAGCCGGCAAGAAATTCAAGTCATGTTCGCAATTGACCTGGAAATTCTACAAAATCGTTAAAATTTAAACGTTCGAGACGTCAAATTAGGGGCTTCTAGGCTCGATGAAACCGTATATGAGGTCAGGATGACCGTTTTCTGAGTTTTTAGGAGGGTTAACAGCAAGTCTTATAAACCACACTTTCCCCCCTCAATTTAGAGTTTTAGAGGTAGTATCCCTTTCAAACTTGGTACACCTATAGATGGTGGTGTCACTTCGTCGTAGACGAGGTTACGTATCCCTACACCCACAGGGGTGCAACCCCACCAGTTTGTTTTTGTCTATGACATTATATAATGCTAAGCTTTTGATGTGTGGCGAAGGGATAAGTTTTTAGGGTTCGGCCCTTTTGAGGCAAAATGAAAATTTTTCGGGGTTCGTATATATATATATATATATATATATATATATATATATATATATATATATATATATATATATATATATATATATATATATATATATATATATATATATATATATATATATATATATATATATATATATATATATATATATATATATATGAATAGGATTAGCATTATTCCAAAATTATTTGATTTTGTTTTCTTTTCTGCGAAGGATTACTTTACCCGGGACAATTTTGTTTTAATTCTTAATTCTCATAACTACCAAGAGACGGGAGTCGAATTGGAGCTGGAGCCGAAATTAGAGTCACAACCGGTGACGTGTAGTGCGTTATGAGCGGAGCCGGAGCGGATTTAGAGAAGGAGTCGGACCGATTCCTGAATGGAGTTAGATTAGAGATGGAGAGGGAGCTGAGCAGGAGTAGTGTTGTGGTTGAATCCAAAACTTGCATTAGACTTGCATAATTTGTTATATCAAACCCTATGCAAGGATGGCTGCGGATATCGAATACACAGGTCTCAACTCTCTAACAGTAGTAGTAGTAGTAATAGTAGTAGTAGTAGTAGTAGTAGTAGTAGTAGTAGTAGTAGTAACTCTTATTTTGTTTAAAGGATCTGGTGGAGGTCCAAAGCTTGTGCGCTCGCCCGCAGGCGCGATACGGCGCGAAACCGACGCGTGCGCCCTCTGGCTCAATATTGAAGCGCGAACGCATTGTGACGTTATTCCGTTTTCTAAATAAAAATAAATATTTTCATTTAATAATATTCATACTCTATTTTCTTTTCAAACATTTACATTTATATTTTCAGATAACCCGTTTTCCAAACTTTCATCACTAACTATAATATTTTGAGTACAACATTTTCTTTTACCATGTAACAATTATATTTGCACAACTTCTTTTGTAAACCTAAACTATTATATTTTCTTATATTTAAAATTTTATTATTTCATAAGCTTTATTTTGTTTAACGTTGCTATTTATTTTTAAAATATATTTATTTTCAGAAAATTTACTTCATTATTAAACATTTTTTGTTTTAAATAAAAAAAAATAATCTTTTTATTAAACGAGGTGATCCGTATCTCCACTGGAGCCTTCCGATTGCCCCCCCCCCGGTTGAGCCTTGAA
>JABUQX010060955.1:0-37500 GCA_015478945.1 Trachelipus rathkii | reverse complement strand
CGCTGCAGTACCTATAGAAAAGAGATAGTGCGCCAACGTCACGTCGCAGAGATAGAGGGTCAAAGGAGTTTGAAAGAAGGGGACAGTTTATTAGTCTCTTAGCTTTTGACTCAACCTTATCCAATAGAAGGGTGGAGCCGGAACCCCCCCACAAAAGGTGAGAACAGTTCTCCATACAAGGGCGAATAAGGCCCTTATATAACTGAAGAAACTGTTCAGAAGAAAAAAATTTCCGCAACCTGAACAGAACTCCCGGGTTCTTTGAGGCCACCTTAGCAACCATTGTAATATGAGGTTTCCAAGACAATTTGTTGTTTATGTTATTCACAGGTGTGACGTTAGAGCCGTCGAAGGAAATGGGAAAGTTAGGAGGTGTTTTTTGAGAGGGAGATATAAAGAAGTTAAGAATTTGAAAGAGTTGAATTTTACAAGGTTGCGGTGACCCCACCGGGAAATCCCATCCAGATCGGCAAGAATAGAATCGGAAAGCTGAAGATGAGAGGCAACTCTAGATGCAAAAGAGGGAGCAGATTTGAAATGAGTAGAAGAAAGGAGAGTTAAGTTATCAGCATAAGAGTGAACAGAGGTAGAGTTACCATTAGGAGAAAAATGATGTATTTATAACGAGAAGGAGTAGTGGTGAAACATGAGTTAAGCGTGTTCAAGAATTTATCTAGATCGATCTGGGTAATGTGTAGGTTCTTTAATTAGCTGTTCCAGATCGTTGAGAATACTGAATGTTTTGGCCTCCTCCCCGCCTGCATTAGTGTGAGAGGAACCCAACCACTCAGTGTGGTGTCAGTTGAAATCCCCTAAATAGAGGACTTCGGCATTTGGACGGGAATAAGTAACAGTCTCATGAGAAGTAGTAAGATAGTCAAAAAGAACATGAATATCTGTTCCGTTAGCGTAGCAGAAACACAAGATAATGATAGTAGTAGGGAGAAAGATTTTGAGCCATAGAACATCGAAGTTAAGAGATTCAAGATTCTCGAGACGTGTTACAGGATTGTTTATGTTTATATAGGCACAGACTCCCCCATTCAGTCGAAAATTATAGAAAAAGATTTAGTTGGAGATATTAAGTTTATTTGAAAAAGAATCCTTGGACAGCTGGGTCTCAGACAGTAATAAAATGTCAGGTTGAGAGTTGGAGAGGTGATATTCCACAGATTCATGGTTAGCGCGTAGCCCACGCACGTTAGCAAAGTCAAAAGAGAATCCCCGCCTGCCCCGACCCCCAAATCTACTCCAACAAGTCATACGATCAGCCATTCACATAAACAAACAACCACAGGCTCACGTACACAATAATTACTTATAATTTAAACTTTTCACTTTTACTCAATCCACACACACACACACACACACACACACACACACACACACACACACCTACACACACACACACACACACACACACACACACACACACACACACACACACACACACACACACACACGTGGGATCGTAACACACAGGATTAAGTACACTTGGAAGTGTATTAAGTACACTTGGAAGTGCATTAAGTTGACTGGTAAGCTGCATTAAAACCATAAAACTAAATTTTAAAACCTTATATTAATTAAAGAGATCTTTAAACTAAAAATTGTAATTCTTTAATTGATATCTTAAAAAAGAAAAAACAAAACTATAACTTATCTTAAAAATTCAGGATGGAAAAACTTCGGCGGAAGTTCATATTTATTATATAAAGGCGGTAGATAAAAACACTAGGCAAGTAATAAACGCTAAAACAACATTAGGGCACATTAAGTTAAAAAGACTGTGCTCATGTCCATTATATGTGTCCATGAAGATGAAGTAAATTTTTTTCATAAGGTACGTTATCGAATAAACTGTAGAACGACGCGCGCATAGTGAGAAGAGTTTGAACTTTTTCCTACATATTTATATAACTTTAAAATAGCATGTTTTGTTGTTTATTAAACGATGGAAAGTGAAATAAATTATATAATAATATAAGTTTGATAATAAAGGTTAAGTTAAGTTACGTTAAGTAAGGTTATTTTAAGTTACGTTAGGTAGCATAGATTTAAACTTTTTTTAAATATTTTTAAAGGTGTGAAGCTTTTTTATTACAATACAGTTTTATTTTGACTCAATACAGTTTTATTTTGATTTTTCTCAAATGTGTTCGGATCCAAGCAATCGATATGCATATGGATAGATAAAAGACATGATCCAACAACTGTACAACTAAAAAAAAAAAATAAATAAAAAAAAAAGGTTAAACATTAATTATTAAAATGACACATGGAAGATCAAGCACACAACACAACCTCACAGCATTAGTAATAAGTTAATAACTATATATATATATATATATATATATATGCTATTATATATATATATATATATATATATATATATATATATATATATATTATATATATGTTATATATATATATATATATATATATATATATATATATATATATATATATAGGTATTATAGCAGTTTCAAATCACCTTTCGTGCGTTTGTCTGTATACACAAAGAGAGTCGCTTTGTAGGTACCTACCTGAGTCAATATATAGGCTTGAGTTAATACAAATATATATATATATATATATATATATATATATATATATATATATATATATATATATATATATATATATATATATATATATATATATTTAAACTTTGTTGACAAATGTAGAAGAATTTTCTTACTTTAAATGACTTTTTGTATCGAATTTTTTAGTCTATATTATGATTTGTTAGGTGATGGAAGTGAATATTAAGAATGTCCCTATTATGTAAAAGCAAAATAATTTTCAAAATATTTCACGTAAGCTTTCATATATATATATGTATAGTTGCTATATATATATATATATATATATATATATATATATATTTATATATATATGTATATATATATATATATATATATGTATAGTTATATTTCTGCCAAAGTTTCACTTTAGGTCTCCTTTCTTTTGTTCCCAAACGTGAATCCATCCAGGTTGTACTGTTTGCCACGTGAACTGTCTAGGTTAGGTTGCATTGCTCTGCAACGTGAATCCGTCTAGGTTAGGTTCTACTGTACCCCTTTTAAGTTTAGGTTAAGATAAAGTGTGGTTAGGTAGACACAGGTTTCATATATATATATATAGTATATATAGCAGTATATATATATATATATATATATATATATATATAGTTAGTATATATAGGTATATATATATATATATATATATATATATATACTTTCGTTTCGTCCATACGTTTGTGTTCAACTATCTCATGAGTCATGTGCGACCTGTAGCACGTGACTCAGGGAAGCGACTCGGTTTGGTTACACACACAAACGCACGAAAGATGATTTGAAACTGCTATAATACTATACTGGTAGTAATATATATAGAAGAGTTATATATATATTATATTATATTATATATATATATATATATATATATATATATATATATATATATATATATATATATATATATATATATATATATTATAAAATAATTGAGGCTTATTTATATATTCAGTTTTAATGGAAATTATCTATATATATATATATATATATATATATATATATATATATAGTATATATATATATAATATATATATATATATATATATATATATATATATATATATATATATATATATATATAGAAGAAATAGTTAAATATATATATATATTTTTATATATATATATATATATATGCCAAAAGTCCAGTTTCTGTTCAGAACTCAATTTTACAGGAATTGATGACTCGAGTATACGAGTCGTTATATGTTGAGTACTTGCAACGTGAAACCGTCTAGTTAGCTCCTACCGTACCTCCTTTAAGTTTAAGTTATGGTAAAGTGTGGTTAGGTAGACACAGATTTAATATATATATATATATATATATATAGTATATATATATATATATATATATATATATATATATATATATATATATATATATATATATATTCTTTCAAGTTCGTCCATACGTTTGTGTTCCGAACTGACTCACTTGAGTCACGTGCGACTCAGGCACGTGACTCAGGGAAGCGACTCGGTTTGGTTACACACACAAACGCACGAATGATTTAAAATGCATTTTTATATATATATATATATATATATATGTATATATATAAAAATATATATTTCTAAGAGTTATTATTAAAATATATATATATATATATATATATATATATATATATATATATATATATATATATATATATATATATATATATATATATATATATTATAAAATTAATTCGGTTTTATAAAATATTTTCAGCTTAAAATGGAAATTATTTAATAAATAAAGTACAAAAAAAGTATACACAAAAATAGTTTGTATATATTTGAAAAATAAATTCGCAACCCAAATGGGTTTCAATTTTAAATTCAATATAGGAAAAAAGGTAAGGGTATTTGTTTCAACTTTTTTTCAGCTTTAGAAACAATATGTTAATGTAGTTTTCGGGTACTGGCACAAAAGGATAATTGTTTTACTTGCCATGTTAATTCATTAAGTTATTAACCTATCCACCAATCGCAAAGTTCCACATAATTTTCATATCTTTAAGATAATTCGAAACTTTTTTTCCCTGCTTTAATGAAGTATTTGCAAATTAAAGTTGGGTGCTCTGAGGAATCTCCAGAGCTTTTTTTTTTACCCCAACAGTTACCAGCTTTGTATTAGTGAATAGAGTGTTCCTTTGAAGCCTATATAGAACTCATATTCCCACACAGAACATTTTGGAAAGGTTCGCATGAAGAGTTCTCTTCGATTTTAATTACAACTGATATAAACTGCCTGGAAGCTCGGTATTTATTTTATTTCTATTACTATATAGACACTGCCCTTATGAACCAATGAGTAGCATAACTCTCACTTTGAAGAGAGCTCGTGAGACTCATTATTTCTCTATATTCTTACAATTTACAGGTCCTTATGAGTTTCATGGCGCAGATAAATGTTTTTTTTTTTAACTTTTTTTTCATATATTGTTATTATATGATACTAACAATAATCCAAGTGCTGATGAGCGGGATAAAGAAACTTTAAATATCACAGTAAAGCGTAATCTATATCATATTAATTTTAAACATGCAAAAAAACGTTCCAAATTCGTATCGATTTGTTGAATGATGTGGAGCAACATATTTTTGAAACTACCATCCTTTCGCCATTACGGTCTGGCTACATTTTGATTTCTTATATTCTTAATGAAAAGTTGTTATTAATAAATTATTTTTTACTTTTGCTTTTTTATCTATATCCTATTAAAAATAAAAAGCACGAAAAACGTAACGGTTTTCACTACAATTTTGTCATCATGAGTTTTTTCGGCTTGGTTTCCTCGGGCGAGCGAAGCGAGCCCTCTGCGCGTGCGTAGCGCGTGCTCAGAGACAAGTCTTGCTCCGTTAGGAGCAAGCCAAAGGCTTGTAGTTTACTGATTTTAAAGCAGTAAATCAGTATATATATATATATATATTATATATATATATAATAATATTCATATATAATATATTATACTTAAATATATATTATAAATATATATATATATATATTATTATACTATATATATATATATATATATAATATTATATATATATATAGATATATATATAATTAATATATTATATATATATAATATATATATATATATATATATATATATATTATTTATTTAATTGAAGAAACAATTCAAGCCTTTGATATATTTATTTTACAACCCAAAAGAAAAATAATTATTATTTTTTCATCCGGCTCTGTGCTCCAACTTCCGACTATAGTTTCTGCACTGTTCGAGAATTGTGCAGTACTTTTCTGGCAATAAATTTTTCACCGTACAAAAATATTTTTTGATAAATTTTTTTTTCAGAAATCGGTCCGTTTCATACTCCGGCTGCGGCTCCAGATCCCGGCGCTGGAACCAGACAGGTTCTGCACTAATTTGAAAATTGTTTAGGCACGTCTTCTGGGCAATAAACTTTCACCAAAAAAAAATTTATTAAGGAATATCCGATTCCGACTCCGGATCCGGATCCAACTAAGGGTTCTCTGCACTATTTGAAAATTGTTCAGCACGTCTTTCGGCACTTAATAAATTTTTCACTAAAAAATATTTCTTAAAAAAATTTATAACAGATCCGGCTCTAACTCCGGCTCCGTTTCCGACTCCGGATCTGGATCCGACTAGGGATTGACTTATTTGAAAATTATTCAGCACGTCTTCGGCAATACATTATTTCAACTAAAAAATATTCTTGAAAAATTACAGTACCTCTAAAATTGCTATTAAAACAATTAAAGATTTAAATATAAAAGACAATTTATTTCTTCTTTCAATAAAATTTTCACCTTAAAAATTGCACTTAAAAAAAAATTTCTACCCAGGACCCGGCTCCCCGGGTCGGCTCGGATTCCGGACCGGCTGGATCGACTAAGGTTTGCCATGTACTAATTGAAAATGTTCAACACGTCTTCTGGCAATAAACATATTTCGCCAAAAAGAATATTTTCTGAAAGAATTAATACCCAGGACCGGCTTCGCTCCGACACCGGCTCCGACACCGGCTCCGAATTTGGCTTCGATCTGACTAAGGTTCTGCACTATTTGAAAATTGTGCAGCACTTCTTCTACAAATAATTTTCACAAAAAAATAATTTTCGAAAAAAATCATACTCCGGCTCCGACTCCGAATCCGGACTCAGATTAAGGATCTGCACTATTTTAAAAAGTGTTTAGCAAATCTTCTGGCAATAATTATTCATCTAAGGAAAATTATCTTCTTGAAAAAATTATACCAAGGATAAGGGTCCGAATCTGGATCCGATCCGGACCCGACTAAGGTTCTGCACTATTTGAAATTTGTTTCAGCACGTTTCTGGCATAAATGGTTTCACCTAAAAAATGTTGTTTTTAAAATTTAACCCAGCTCCCGGCTCTGATCCAAGCTCCGGCTCCTTACTCCAGTCCGACTTCACTTTCGGCTTCCGGATCTGACTAAGGGTTTCTGAACTATTTTGAAATTGTTCAGTACGTCTTCTGGCACTAAAGTTTTCACCTAAAAATATATTTTTCTTAAAAATCAACCAGGATTCCGGCTCAGGCTGCCGGATTCCATGAACGGACAAGGTTTCTGACTATTTGAAAATTGTTCAGCAACTCTTCTGTTCTGGCAACAAATTTTCACCTAAAAAAATTATTTTTTATAAACGTAATTAATATTGTTTGGAAAAGAAAGTATTTTCTACTTTGGAATCCGGCCCGCTCGCGATGCCAAATAACCGGATCCGATTAAGGATTCTTGCACTATTTGAAAATTGTTCAGCAAGTCTCTTGGCAATAAAATTTTCATAATAAAGAAAATTATTTTTTTTGAAAAAATTTATACCCAGGATCCGCTCCGAATCCGTGACCGGATCCGGAACTCTGACTAAAGGTTTCGCACTACTTTGAAAATTGTTCAAGTGCCCGTGCAGGCATTATTTTCACCTAAAACTATTTTTTTAGAAAAAAATCATTCCCAGGTTCCGGCTCGGCTTTCCGGCTCCGACTTCACTTCGGCTCCGGACACGACTAAGGTTTCTGCACTATTGAAAATTGTTTAGCACGACTTCTGGCAATAAATTTTTCATCTAAAAAATGATTTCTTCTTAAAAAAAGTTTATATTTGCGCATTCTTCTGACTCTGGCTCCGACTTCGACTCCGGCTTCGACTCCGGATCCGGATTCCGGGACTAAAAGGATTCTGCACTATTAAAAAATTGTTCAGCACGTCTTCTGGCAACAAATTTTCATCTAAAAAAATTTCTTTAAAAAAATTTAATACCCAGAATCCGGCTCCGGAATCCGGCTCCCACTCCGGATCAGGATCCCTAAGGTTTCTGCACTTTTGAAAATTGTTCAGCACTTCTTTGGTAAGACAATATTTTTTCACCTAAAAAATATTTTCCGAAAAAAAAATTTTTAACCGCCTCTGACTTCGGCTCCCACTTCGCACTCCGGATCCTGACGCCGATCCGGAATCGACTTAAGAGGATCTGCACTATTTTGAAATGTTCAGGTACATTTCTGCGCATTAAATTTTTTCACCTAAAAAAAATATTTTTGAAAAAAATTCATACCCAGCTCCCGGCTCCGGCTCCGGATTCTGACTAAGGTTCTGTACCAATTTGAAAATTGTTCAAGTACGTCTTCTGGCATTTAAATTTTCATCTAAAAATAATTTTTAGAAAAAAAAAATTCCATACCCAGGATCCGGCTCCGGCTCGGCTCCAGATTCCAACTCGGCTTCAGCCCGGATCCTAAATAAGGTTTCTTGCACTATTTGAATTGGTTTAGCAGATTCTTTCTAAAAAAATATTTCTTACGAAAAAAAATCATTACTTCGGCTCCGGCTCCGACTTCGACTCCGGCACTGACTTCGGATCCGGATCCGGATCCGACTAAGGATTCTATACTATTTGAAAATTGTTCAGCACATATTTCTGCCAATAAATTTTTCATCTAAAAAATTATTTCATGAAAAAAACTATAACCCAGGCTCCGGCTCCGGCTCCGGCTCCGGACTCGCGGCTCCATTTATCTTGACTAGTAAAAAATCCGCAGAATGGAGCTAGAGGTTGGAATATGAAAAAAATAGTTTTCTAATAATTATACAATAAAACATTTTTTTGATTTCCTAAACCTTGGAAATTACAAATTTTTACTTGGAATTGAAGATTTTCTAGTTCGACACCCTCTCTAAAATAAAGTTCCTGTATTCTAAAAAAACATTTATGAATTATAAAACTAAAATCTTACCACCATGATTCAGGAGGAATTTTTCTACTAATTTAGATAATAAAAAAAAATGTGAAAATTTTGATTTCGCTTTCAAGTTGTGAAGTCTCCCCTTAAGGATTTTGTTAGATAATCGTCTTACCTGTTGCTGATATGCGGGAAAAGGACAAATCGAGTATTGTATGACCTGTTACCTACTTTACCTTGATCAGTAGGGAATATTTCCAGGGATTGTTAGCGGAATTATTCATACGCGAGCTATGTTAGGTTTGCCATTTGTACATTATATTTCTAGTTCAGGTGTATATGTTCTAGCTTTATCGATGCTAACAACTTTGTGGCAAAGCATATATTCAGAGGTCAGTATAAAAGAGCTTGTATGACATGTTCAAGTCTATACCCAAAATGATTACTCGAACATATGACTTGAACTTCAATAGTTCAAAGATCATAGGGAGTGGCGTGGGTACGAGGACTGCAGGACTCGGGTGGTTTGAGTCTACTTTGAATTACTTGCTTTAAAATCAGTAAACTATTACGCTTAACTTGATATTTTATTTAAAAAAACTTATTTTTATGTTATGTCAGGATAAATTTTGTTATTTTTATTTAATAGTTTTGGTGTAAAACTTTGCTTATGTTTGCCATATTCGTTGGCGGATTATATATTTACACGAGGTTCATTGAATGAATTTCTTGGTTATAATATTACGAAGTTGATGGTAAAAAAAAATGTTACGAAAGGGTTATATTCGTTGTCAGTATGATGCTTAAACAGGGTTATAAATTTCCTTTAAATATTCCGATGTTAATGTTAAAATTAACATTTAGTTTGTTAAGAGATCATAAGACATTTGAAAAAGTGTGAAATTGTGTACGTTGGTGAAAACGAAGTGTTAGGTACCTTTACTCTGTGTTAATGCGGAATATTGTCAATGTGTAGTTTATTACGATTAACCAGTATGGTGTGTTTAGGTTTTCGTTAAAATTATCATCCTTAGTTCAGGTTCTGTTCATTTTAACCTTAATTAATGTAAAAATCTTGTTACGTTAGCACACTGATATTTCGATGGTTAGTATTAATAAGAAACCTATCTTTTGTTTATGGGTTTAGCGAATGATCACTCCGAAATATGACATGGATCAATAGATCCAAATAGATCAAAAGGTATGGTGGGAGGTGGGAGGGGTTGATGGTTTGATTACTGATTTACTGCTTTAAAATGAGTAAACTATTACAATTTACTATGATATTTTGATTCAAAGAACTTATTTATGTTATTAGCTGCGATAAAACAACTTTGTTTATGTTTACTCAGTTATCGTTAAGTACATGTTATTGATAATTAGGACAGGTTTACTTGATAAATTTTTGTTAAATATTACTGTGTCAATGTAAATTAACGTTAATATTTTAGAGATATGCTTGAAAAAGGTATGAATAGGTTACATGTTCTGTATGCTGCGTTAGTTACTTTACTGGTGTTAAGTTGTGGAACTTCTCTCCTCCGTTAAAACAGTTTATTCGTGCGTCAAGCTGTGTTAGGTTGTCGTTGTACATTATTTTCTTAGTTCATGTTATGCTATGTTAGCTTTTATTGATGTGAGAAAACTTTATTACCGTAAAGTATATTCCCTGGTTGTATATAAAAACTTACAATTGGCTATGTTTATCCAAGATGTGATACTTCGAATGCGACGTAAACAATAGTGTAATGTAAAATAACATGCTATATTAGCGATATGCTTTGAAAAAGTGAAACTAGCTATCGGTTTGTACGCTCGTCTAGTCTTTACCTGTGATTACAGTTATGGGAACTTCTTGTTAATGTAGTAGTCTTATGCGTGCATAAGGTGTGTGGTTTTGTCATTGATATATTATATCTCGTTAGGTTCTGGTTAATGCTATAGGGTTGCGTCTTTCATTAATAGTGAAAAACAGATGTTACGTAGCATATGAATCATTGGTTATATATAACTCAGAAACTTCTTTCCAGGCTGACACTTATGTTTAATCCCGACAATGCATACTCGAATCACTGTCGACCATCGAACTCAATTAGATCACACAATAATTTTCAAAAGTATCCGGATCGGGTTGCCGATCAGGAGACGGTGCCAGGCGGCGAGGAACGCGTGGTTTGATTACTCGACTTTACTTGCTTTAAATTCGGTAAACTATTTACACTTTACTATGATATTTATTTCAAAAAACTTTTTCTTATGTTATGTTTGGATAAACTTTGTTATTTTATGTTATGTTTGGATTTAACCTTATGTTTACAATTATTTGTTGGGGTATTATGACTATTTAGGTAATGTTAGGGATATTTTTGTCTAATTGACTATGATAATGTAAAAAACTTGTCACGATTAGCATGAGTATTCGTTGGTCTGCTATGGTTAAGTGGTGAAAGTCAATGATACATTTTTTGCTTAAATGTTACTGTGTTAAATGTAAAATTAAGTTAATTCATGGTATAGAGCAACGTTTCTCAACCGGGGGTCGCGAAGCGATGAATACGGGGGGTCGCGGTGGGTCACAAAAAATAAAATATTTATAGATCAAATAGTCAAACTGTTTTATTATAAAAATGTTATACTTAATACAAATATAAAACTATATACTACCATGCATGCGAAAAGCATTCTGTTATTAAGGATTAAATATATTATATATATATATATATAAATAAATATATATTATAATATATATATATAATATACTATATATATATAATATATATATATATATATATATATATATATATATATATATATGGGGTAACTATTGGGCGCGAGGTTACTAACATGCCGTTTTGGCTTCCGGGGTGGTCGCGAGATATTAAAAGGTTTAGGAGAAACGCAAAAAGGACACGACTGTGTCTAAGATATGCTTGAAAAAAGTGTGAATAGGGTTACTTTTTGCATGAAATGTTAGTTACTTTACTAGTGTTAAGTGTGGAACTTTGTTAATGTAACAGTTTTTCGTGGTGTAAGTCTGTGTTAGGTTTGTCGTTGACATTATTTTCTTAGTTCATATGAAGTTGCTATGTTAGCTTTTATTAATGTGAAAACATTGTTATGTTAGCATATATTTCGCTGGTGCTAGCTTTAACGATTGTGGAAACTATTATTAAGTTAGAGATAATTCGTTGAAATCAGTATGATAATTACCAATGTTGTGATAAATTGGTTGTTAAATATTTCCATGTTAATATAAATTAACATTGTTATGTTAGAGAAATATATGCCTGACAAGGGGTGAATAGGTTAGTCTTTGTATGTTATGAGTTGCTTTACTATGTTAGTGTGGAAACTTGTTAATCTTAACAGTTTTATTCGATGCGTAAGGAGTGTAGGTTTGTCGTTGGGGCATTACATTCATAGTTTCAAATGAATGCTTGTAAGCTTTATTAATGTGAAAACTTTGTTACGTTAGCAGACTATATTCGTTGATAAGTGTATAAAGAATTTGTTTTTGTTTGTTTAGCCGAAATGATACTCGAATGTGACATAAATCAAATAGATCAATAGATCGATAAGGATCATGAGGTTAGTGGTGGTATGGTTTGACTTTACTGCTGATTACTTATTATAGAGCGTATGTGCAAACAGTGTACAATTTTACTAAAAAATATGACTTTGAACAATAGATCAATAGATCCAATAGATCATGGAATGTGACAGGAGGGTAGATTGATGGTGTTTGATTTACTGATTTACTGATTTAGGGTATGTTAAAACATGTATTTTAGTGAAAAATATGACTAAAAATCAATAGATCAATAGCATCATAAATCCAATAGATCAACCGGAAGGCTCGGTGAAGGAAGTTTGTTGATTCACTGATTTTACTGACTTTACTGTTTTTTAGGGTTATGTAAACGGCCTACAATTCTTAGTAAAAAATTGACTATGAATCACAATAGATCTATAGATCAATGTAGAACTCAAATAGATCATGGAAGGGCCTGAGGGAGGGCAAGTTTTGATTTTACTTGATTTCTGCTTTAGGGTATGTACGTGACAATTTTAGTAAAAAAATTATTTAAGTTAAATCAATAGATCAATAGATCCAATAGATTCAAAAGATCATGGAAGGGCTGAGGAGGCAGTTTGCATTTTTACGAATTTTACTCGATTTACTGCTTCTTCAGGGTATGTAAATACGTAAATTTGTAAGTTATAAAATATAAAAAGAATGAAGAAATTTTATTATTTTTTTATTTTAATTTCATTTTTCTGGATGGTTCTAAAACCATCATTTTCGAAATCTACAGACTCCAAGATAACATACATATAAGAACAACATTGTGTTGCATACGAATTGTTTCACGCGCCGGAGTTTCGCGCGGGTTCGTGCCGGAGCGCGGCAGCCTGCGGAGGCGTGCGCACCGCACCCGACTCGATCTCACACGCTTACGCAACCCGCCTCGCAGGGAACCCTTCGAAACAACCTCATAGTCGAGATCTACATCCTTATTAAACACATATATTTTGTAAACACCATATTGTATTATGTATAACCTTACTTTTACTAACTTGCACCGCACTCGGAACTGCACCGTGCCCGTTCTAAACGTCAAACTCTATAGATCAAGACTCCTTTCTCTTTCTTCTATAACACGATCCAATTCAGCCTTCTTCGATCAATTTAATTTTTAGGGACGGCCAAGCGTCCCCCTACGGGTGACGCAGGGGTTAGTGAATCTCGTCTACGACGAATCACTCATCATGCTCGAATGGGAATCTTAGGCCTAACCCGAACTCGTTCTTTGACCGCGTCAAAAAGGGGCACGTAGCACATATTCAGCGACACCAGCCTCGGGGATGGTACCCCCTATATACATCTAGAGACTTAAATTATCGCCGTTATAACGAGCTTAACACCTACATAGAACATATACCAAGTTTCAAGACGATACCTCTAATAGTTTTTGAGAAATCGCTGGTGGATGTCAATCTGGTACAATACTACTATATATATGTATATATATATATATATATATATATATATATATATATATATTTATTTATTAAAATTTATACTATTATTATATATATTATATATAATTAATATATTATCATATATACTATATATATATATATATATATATAAATATATATATCATCATATATATATATATATGATATAATTATTATGTTTATTTTTTAATTATTAATCTTAATTATTATTATATATTATTATTATTATTATTATATTATTATTATTATTGGAATCGTAAGTCTTTAAAACATTAAATTCTTAAACAGGTATGGGAATTATTATTAAAAATAAACCAGATTGGCAGACTCTGTACGGCATTTTGATAAAAAAAAATTTACCGTACTTTTCCAAAACGGCAACATTTGAATTTAAGAATTTTTATTTGACCAAAGGATTTTGAGTGAACAGGTTAGCTGTTAAAGCTCAAGGTCGTTTAAAACATAGCAAATGTCCACTGTTCACATTTTGTTTGAATTTGTCGAATAAAATATTTGAAGAATAATAACGATTTTGACCTTTAACTTATTGTGACTCGATTTTTACTGAAAATATAGCAAATATTTCTTTCGCTCTATGTATGTTAACTGTTTACGGCCTTATATTACGAATTGAAATAGAGTGAACTCTAGTAAGCATTTGCATTTGCCTATATATATAATAATATAACTTAAATTTATAATTAAATTATTATTTTTTTATTAAATTATAATATATATATATATATATATAATAATATATATATATATTAAATAATATATATATATAAGCGATATATATTATAATATATACTATATAATATAGAATATATATAATATATTATAAATTATAATAACAATATGGTGAAAACAGAAAAAAAAACAACAGACCATCCAGCAAACCATGACCAGAGACCACATAGTCAACTAATCTACCACTCGATCTTCTATCCACTAACCGTCCGTTCATCAACACGCGACAACGCTAACAATAGTAAGAACTGGTTGTCTTACAGTAGTAAAGCATTGTCAGGTGAGAGAGAGATTGAAATTCTGCCCAAGAAAATACAGGTTGGAGGGAACTCCACTGGACCAGAGATGACTGGGAAAAAAAAGGAGATAGTGCATAGGGAAACAAAACCGGTGTTACCGATCTATAATTCACACAAAATTCGTGTGAAGATTACTTCCACCTATTTGTGCTGCGAGGGTGCAGCAAACAAGGATTGCAACCACCGATAATTATTTTTGCCGATTCAAATTCTGGCACAGGCTTTCATCAGCTGGAGGTTCTGATCCATTTACACTTATGAAAATAATTTCCTGTAGTTTCTATAACGGCAGCAAGCATTTTCTGAAAGAAAAATATTCCATTTCCTTTGGTTTCAGTACAAAACCTTTAGAAATTATATTATTATTATTATTTTATTATTATTATTTATTATTATTATTATTATTATTAATTATTATTATATATTATTATTATTATTATTATTATTATTATTATTATCATTATTATTAAACTTGGTTTACCTCAAGTCTCCGTTTCACCCAAGGACCTTTGTAGGGACCACGGGATCCGGCTCCTGGCTCCAAAGCCATAGTTTTTCAAGTCTAAAGAATGGGATCGGGGTGAGGGAATCCAAACCGAGGTAGATGACACTGCTGAAAACGTCTTGAAAAATTAAGCGCTAAAGTAATAATTGATATAGTAATAACAAAAACAATTCTCTGTAACACTTTGTGGTTGTAGTACCTATTGAAAAACGAAATAGAGCAACCAAACTCGCAGGTCGGCCAACGATACAGTCAATAAGGTTAGGAAGTGCTGATTGACAAACGTGCTTGATGGACTGTTTCCGTCCTCTTAAGAAACATCTGGGTTCAAATAGCAATGCCTGTGCAGGTGAAGTTTTTACTCATTTGACTCAATATTATCTATCCAGAGAAGGGTGAAGGAGGAAACCCGAGGGAAGAGAGCCTTTAGAAACATTAAGCAACACCACATTTAACACTCCCCCAGTAGCAAAGCGCCATAAATCGGTAATATTGGGAAACCAATTCACCGTATAATTTATAACAATATTAGCGTAAAATACTTTTCTTCTTCTGTCAAGTCTTTGCTAGTCGGTGTTCTATAGCAGTTCTTCATCTTTTTCTTCTTCTATTTCTTCTTCTTCTATTTCTTCCTTTTTTTTCTTTTTTTTCTTCTTCTTTTTTCTTTTTCTTCTTTTTTTCTTCTTTTTTCTTCTTTTTCTTCTTCTCTTCTTTTTCTTCTTCTTCTTTTTTTCTTCTTCTTTTTTCTTCTTTTTTTCTTCTTTTTTTCCTTCCTTTTATTCTTCTTTTTTCTTTTTCCTTTTTCTTCTTTTTTCTTTTTTTCTTCTTATTTTCTCTTCAGTTGTTTATGTCTGAAGGTTTACCAAGGAGAACAGGTCCGGAACGCGGCAATGCGTCCGATTAAACATATAGAGGGGGTGGAAAAAGGGAAAATTGTGTTCCAAAAAAAAAAATTTGAAATTTGCCCTTTCCCAATAACTTTCTTAGCATAAAACCATTTTGTCCCCTTTATATAACCCATTACGGATCTTTTCTTATCCATTGCTTTAAAACCAAAAAATGGTGTATTTCCGCAAGCGTTTTCCGCGTCATTTATTTTTTATTTAATGAATTAAAGGTATTCAAAGGTTTAAAACCTTTATAATGACTCTAAACTACAATATACGGTTATAATGATTCATTTCATTAAATTGGAAAGTGATACTTATATATTAGAGTGCTGGTCTAATAATTTATATGAGTAAAAGTTAACTAAAATATTAAAAGGAAGACATAATGCATCCCCATAGCACGACATTGTCCGACAACGATGATTTTGAAAGAGAAATTGTGTGTTGGTAAAAAAAGTTATTTCCCATTCCCACACAGGCCAGCCGGTTTTTATCTTAATGTTCCACCGAATATCTCAGAAGTTTAAGCAACGGTGCGTTGGAGATCGGGCACCGATAGTTCGGGAAAACTTGAAGCCCTGCGCAACAGGCGCTGAAACGATGCATGTGCGCCGTGTGTGGCCCCGCCCCGGGTGCAGGTCGGCTTGAGTTCGCCTTTCCTTTGGACAGATGTCTAATTGCTATTAATAGCTATTCAGGGGGTATATAATTTAGAAGGTTTTTGATCTCTCCATCTCGAACTGGTGCACGCTCTCGCGGAATACGCCTGTATGGAGGTCAGTTTCCAATGTGTTTGGAGGGCAGGATCTGCAGATTCATTTTCTAATTCTCTCGGGAAGCTGAGATCGGATAGGATCAACTCCTTTTTTCTATATTATTTTTTTCCCATATGACGGGAAGTAAAAATGAGGTCCGACTTGAGTAATAGGTGTTATAAATCGTGAAGGAGAATATATTAGAGGCTGCGAAATTTTAAATTAATATATGAGTGGAAAAGACATTTGATAAAAAGGGTTAGAATTCCGAGTTTAATACCGGCGGGAAATCTCCCCGGAATATAAGGATCTAAAACAAAAAATCCGGAAACCATATCTTGGATAGAGATTTCCTTGTGTTTCCGTGTGTGAAGAAAGGGGTAAACGACTTCAGATACAACAATTAATACCAATGACAGATATATTTTGTAATTTATTGTCGTTTTACCTTATATTGGGTTTTATTATATACATTAATTGTTCATTTGTTCAAGAATATTTTTCTTTTGTTTCTCTTTTCTTGATTAAAGGTCGGGTATTAATTTATAATAAGCCCACGGGAATATATATGGTTATTAATATATATACTGTGGGCGAAGTATATATATAGTGTATGTTGTGTATATAATATATAATGAATATATAAACCTGTGTGGGATCTCCCGGGATGTTTAGAGGGATTAGTATATAAAAATCGGAGAAGAATAATAAATAATATATTCTTATAAATTTCATAAGATATTTATAATATATATAAAGTGGATTTATTTGATAAAATTGAGAGTTTTTTGGAAGCTAAATATACGGAATTATTGTTAACCAAGTGGAATCTACATAGGAGTATATATAATATAAATAATATTAGTATACTTGGTTCTATTATGGGCACGCACTATGCCACTTTTTCATGAATGTATATGGATATATAAAAATTATATATATAATATATAATATATATAAATATATAAGGTGCATTAAAATATATATATAAGATGAGATATATCAGAGGAGGGAATGGAAGTCAGATGACTTGCGCGCAGTGTAGACGGCGGTATGTTCTTGAAGTTCAGGGATTAAAACTTGTATCGGTCATGAAATAATATTTCTGTGTATGTTGTAAGAGTTCCAATTGTAGGTTATAAAAGTTTAAAATTTTGTAAAACTGAACATCATCAATGAGAGTTGGCACGTTTTCCTAAGGTAGCACGGAGGTGGCGCTTGGGCTCACCCCCATCCCATTGGTCAACATTCTAATCTCAAACCCAATAAAGTGTGTTTGATTTATATTTTTCCAAAAGCTTGAGATTGAAACACTGAGAAAGTTTATCTAATAATTTTTTTTCACTGCGCACCCAATTTTTTCTAATTACTTAACCCGAAACACTTGTGTGCGGTGGCAACTCGATTTTTTTTCAGATAGTGTTCTGGAAATCTACGCCACAAAAGCAAAACTGTAAGGGTTTGTAAACTCGAATGAGCAAGGCTGAATAAACAGTGTCCCACAGGGTGCACACCTTGAAATAATCTTGAAAAGAAATTCCCAATCAAGCTACTTTTTGGGTGTGGTGTTATGAGAAACTTCAAAAAAAAATATGATTCAGGTGAAGGTCGGTCATTGGTTTTATAAGATAATAACTTTTCGGCCTTAGGACGTTGTAATGATGGATTAAAAGCCTATTTCTCTCCGCAATGGAAGTTTGTGCCCTAATAAACCATCCGCAAAGATTATATCAAATTTTCATAACCACTCCATCACCATTTATACTATTGTGATACATACAGGTAAATTTTTTTCCTTATAAAATCATTGAACATATTGTGTTGAAATAGATAAAGGCATTCGTGGAAGCATCTATTTAAAATTGAGGATCGTTATGTTTTTTCTTATCTCCACCAAGACCGCGATTATCTTCAATCGCTAGTAATAATGGGTGGTAATGGTGGTGATCTCTAATTTAAGTAGAATATTTACTTTTTGGTTTTAGAAGACATCATTTACTGATCAGATGACGGTAAAGATCGAATTGCCTCTGTGTGGGCTAAAGATTCTGCTGTTTTACTCAGTTAGGAAGTCAGTTCAAGTTTGGCTATATTCTGTATAATAACTGTTTTCCAAGAAAGGAGGAGTGTGTTGATTCTTGGGAAATCTTGATTATGAAGTATGTCTTGTACTGATGTTATATCACGGGGACGCCCACCTAATTTTGACAAGAATTCGCTCTCATTTAGTAATGATTTGTTTTCACGGTTTTGCTAAAAGTTCCAACCATCAATATTTCGTCGTAGTTTGTTGGCTTGCTGCATCGCGCTTGGACGTCAGCGTGGACTGTAGTGGGTTGACATATCAGAACCCAAAGTTACAAATGGCGCAATTGGAAGAAAAAGGAATTGCTTATAAGGATTCTTCATTTAATACTGGTAAAATGTCACTACAACTATAATTGTGATTAAAGAATATATAGTTGTACATGATTGATGACTTTTGGATATAAATGATATTAGGTCCACAGAGAAAGAAGTGTTGTAGGCAATTCTTGAAATTACTTAGAATAGTTATGTTTAACAATCTAGCGTATCAGAAGATAATCTACGTCACAACTCTAGTTGAGATTGTGAACTATCTAGATGATGCACCATTGATTACTTGATGTGAAAAATAACTTCTGAATTCCTTACATCACTTCAGTAGGATATAATTGCAAATTTGCGTCTGGACATCACTTTTGTAGCTTCAAAAAGCAAGCTTCATTTTATTTTTTTAAGGACTTAAAAGAACAATTTTTATCATTCCACATTTAGAAGCAGTGGTTTGTTGGATACTTACAGTAAAAACTATTCATTCCTATAGTCTAAGATGCTGCTCAGGGTTTCCATTACGAAAATTTCCAATGTACTTATTTATTTTACTTCATTTCACAATGTTTTTTCAAAAAATCAAAGTGTGTTCACAAACTCTGCCATAATGAGTCTTCTGTGCATTCCTATTCTGATTCAACAAAGTGACAATACTATTTTAGGGTTCACACATTTCAATCATAGCTATATCCCTTGTTCTCAAAGTTAAGGGTCTACCTCATATTTAAAGAAAATTACACATATTTTTCTTAAATGTTTTGGATAGGCCTCAAATATATAAACATACAAATACCAAGCTTTAAAAACCTCTGACTATATAATGAAGACTATGGATTTTGACCCTTGTGAGTTGAGATAACTTTTTTGCTACTTTCTTCTCATGGAAGTCTGCGATGTGATGGAATTGGTATTGGATACACTAAGAGATGAGCTACTGATCAAGCAGTTTTGCAGAGAACTATCTCAGGTGCCAAATTCTCACACTATCTGAAAGATCAATGTTGTCAGTCTCTTTGTGAAGGAAGCCAGAGATTCAATTTACTCGGTAATTAATCTAGGCTTTTCTGATCTAATTTCTTTCTGAGGAAAAAATTTTTCAGTTCAGAAATAGTATTCTGAATTCAGACTATTTAAAGTTAACTTTTTTAAGTAAATTTGTATTTAGTGACGTAGACTTGTGAAAAAAGTAGAAATTATTTACTATATAAGAGAATTTTTTCTAAAAAAAAAACGTTTATTATTTTTGAACTTAGAAATTTTTTCAGAAAAATATTTGGATCAAAAACTATTATATTTACCCAAATATGTTCAAGTATATAGCTACTTCTTTGTTTCTAAATGTGAATTAGAAGAATCCAACAAGTTTGATAAAGCATTATAGAATTTTGTACAGTATGTCATGATTACTATATTCCTGAGCTAGACAGTTTCTATAGATTATGATTTCTTAAAAAAATACAGTTGGAAACTACATGGTATTTAAATTTATGTTTTTCAATACTAAAATAAAAGGGTGAAATTTTGAAAGAGCTATAAAGCCCAAAGAGAAATGTTCTTTTTAACGTTGCAATGCTGTGGTAAAAGGTACAGATGTAAAAATGTGCACAATATGCATTGGTGTGTTTATGACAAGAAATAATATGTTTGAGGGAATGTTGAGGGGAAGTACGATGTATGAGGTATTTGGATGGGAATTGATGATTATGTCAACTTTCTAGAGCCTTCGGCTACCTTTGGAATCAGTTCATATAATTTTCCCACAAGGAAAATGACATAGCTCGTGTTCCTTGGGAATATCCTATTTTGCCAAGATAATTGTCTCCTCCTCGTTGCATTAAAGGCTCAGGGCACATATGGTTACTTTTTAGTTATATATTCTCAAGAGAAGTCTACTAAAATGTAGATTAAAAGTGCCAAATACAAATACAAATAACTAATGACATATAGAGATCTGAAATTATTCTCTAATTAGTAAAAATACTTATTGCGTTTTTCTTCTAATCCTAATATTATAAATTTTTTTTTGCCCTTCAAAATGTTGTTTTTTTAATGAAAGTCAAAATAATATAAATAATACTTCAATTAAATTGTTAATCGAATTACATCCAAAAATTTAATGTGGTCTAATATTAAATTTAAATGCCCCCAGTTCCTATATATAAAAAATTTCAACTCTGAAACATATGTTTCATTTGGGCAATATATATATATAGTGAAATTACCAATTATTACTCACATTTTTATTATTGATTCTTTATAGATAAAAAATGTGGATAAGTCTTCATATTTATACTTAATTTATTATCTTTTTTCTTTTCAGCGATAAGAGAAAGTAAGGTGTCAAATTCTGTGTCATATGTTTTGTGTGTCTTAACTTATTATTAAATAAATCAAAAATTATTTTGGATATGAAAGATCTTGTTATATTCGTATTCCTTGATCTTTTCTGATTCTGAAGATTTAAAAATTTTAAGTATCATAATGAACTAGTATAGACATCGCATAGCATAGGTGACCTTTCTTACGTATGACCTCAAATCACTTGATGGTCTCTGTGTAACGTGTTTTGATATCCTATTGGTCAGATTTATATCTCTCTCATTAACATTTCAGAAATGTAATTTTAAGGGTAATTTAAAATACCCGTTGATACACCAAAAGATTAACATTCTCAGACCGTAGAGGTTGATAGTCTTATTAAATAAAAAATAGTGGTTGATCTCACAAGTATGAAATTTTGACCGCAGGTATATATTTATATAATTATATTTATTATAATAAGGTATAGTGTATATATATACTCAATATTATATATATATTAATATAAAAAATATTAACAAGTATATTTATAATATATATAAAATATATATAATATAATATAATAAATACCTTTTTATGATTTTACGTATATATATATAAATATATATATAAGAATAGTAGATATATAACCATTATATATATTATATATATTTATTATATACACACAGATAAAGACAAAAAGTAATGACAATGAAGCAGAGAAGTGAAATATCAAAGATAAATAGAAATGAGGGGCACGTATTTATTTAAAGATATCTTTGAAAAGATTTTTTCCTGAGTCTTTCACACCTTTGAGAATAAAATATCATAGCAGTTAGTGAAATACATTAAAAAGGTTTCCAGAAATAAATTTATATGTGTAAGGGTTATTTAAACAGGGGATTATTGTCAAGTTTTAAGATTGACAGGCCCTCCCTTCAAGTCAAACTTGAGCCCAAGGGTATGTCGAAGGCAGTGAATCTTACATCCTAACTTTTACTTACATGAACAAAAAAAGCCAAAAAAATGTTATTTTATATTATATCAATATTGCAATTATTATTTCTTTTATATTATTTATTAAAATAATATCAAATAACTATCTCCTACAATGTAGTTGTACAATGAGATCTTGTCAATACTCAATATAGTAGTTAAAAAAAAAATTTTATATATTTTAATAATCACTTTTTTAGTAATTATAATTATCATTATAAATTCTAATTACAGATTAATATTTACTATGAATCTAAATTCTAAAACTGCTCCACATATTTAATTCTTTAATATTTTGAAGAATTCCTTTTCACTTTCTGTTAATATTTTATGTTTATAGTTTCAATAGAGCATAATGTAAAAGTATTATGAGCGATTATCACTCTAAAACTAAACCTAATTGCTCCTCACAACATTTTCATTATGATTAAGGGCCATGAATGTAAATACTATATTAAATTTAATCTTAATTTTATCAATAATCTTAGGAAAATTTCAAATAGTCGTACCTATGGGCGAGCAGAGCTCAATAATTTTTTTTTTTTTATTTTGTGCCACCAAAATTATAGCCAAGTTTTTAATTAAAAGGCAAAACCAACTAAATCAGTAATCCGAGAAATATGTAAAATAAATAAAAATAAAAAAAATATAGGGAAGGATGATTAAAAATAATTTAAATTAACAATTTATAAATTATAACTAATTAAATATATTATAATATGCTTTAAATACCTCAAAACCTATATATCCACCACCATGGTACCCAATATTTAATAATTAATGTAGACTTGGAACTCTTTCAGTGATATTATTTCCCAACATCTGAAGAGACTGAGTATTATCAGTTTAATGCCCATTCTGTATTAAAAAAAAATAATTGTATCACTTTTTGCATATTAGTTTTTGCTTATTATTTAGAAGCCTAGCTGGTCATAGTAAAAATAGACCTTTATGTATTGGTGACCAATAACTATAGTTATTAGCTGTTGGCATGGAGTTTGTTAAGGTATCATATATCATTTTTTTTTGTTTTTTTGACCAAGCCCATTATTGTGGATTTTTACAGATTTAGACAAGCCTTAGGTTTCTATATGTGGATATTTGCTAATTGAGCAGATCTCAGATTTGCATATATACTATTAGTTTATTCACGCATCGTGTTATTGGCTGCGTTGATGACCAATTGCACCAGTCTAGATCTACAGTGGATCATTCGTGTATAGTCATTGCGCTGCTTATTAATGGGGTATCTGTAGTGTCTTCTCTGTGAACCCACGTCGTTCAAGATAGAGCTCATTTAATCGTCCTCTTATAGCTCTTAATAGTATAATATTCTACTTTATATGAATAAATTTTCTTGAGTAATAATAGCATGAGGCAGCGACTCTGTCGGTCTGGCGTCCGCTGTATACGTGTCCGTCCAGGCAGTGCGAGAACGACATGCAGATATATGCCGTAGTGATTATGAAGTACGATGATTTGCTTACTGGGTGATGTCGTGAGCTATTTACTATAGTTGACTACGACTCAGTGTACGATAGGCCATGTGGCTTCGTTACTGTCTATATTATCAATCTATATATGTGATTTAGCCGCGTTAAGCCATAACACTATCCTCTCTATAAGTAGTATTTCATTTACTTTTACTCAACTCGATCCAGACTGCTGTCATTATGTACATAAATCAACTTTTGATAGGGTTATGCCCATATTATAACCTAATCTTTGATTAAGCCCCTTACCCATATACACTAATAATTTTATATCACATATAATATTACTCGCTCAATAAAAAAATAAATACTACGAACATATAAGAAAAGTATTAACAAATAGGATTTACACCAACAACGTGCCCAATCTAGAAATGCCGAAAATAGGGGTGCCGGAAGTTCAAATCCTAAATAGACCTCATGATCGTCTTCTATTTTTTCGATAGTATCGAAAAAATATCCATGATATTTTTTCAGCCGATATAGTCGAGATTTTATTCTCAATCGAATGAACGATATTTTTTTTTTTTTTTACTTTAGAAATTTTGAGATGTCTGCTTTTTCATAAATAACATTTTAAGGGCAGTGAGATCTCAATTATTTTGGGTTTTTGTGCTGGGGGTTGATCCCAGTTTCAGCCCCACCTAAAAATTTAGTGATATAAAAATTTGGAATTTTCCTCTTTCGATTTTGACTATATTAAACACCAAAATGTAGCTTTTATTGCGCTCTAAAATTGCGTATTTTTTCCGAAGGTGTTTTTGCCATTTAGGAGAGATCTCTTGATGACAGACGACGTTGGTAAGTGCCAGTGGTTTTGTGACTGATTTTCATTGAGATTGCAACTTGCAGATTTTTTTCGAAAATGATCTCAAACATGTGAAATATGACATAGATGAGGTCCATTACCATACAATATGCGACTCGGATTAGCATTCTCGAATTATGTTAGTTTATCATCAGCGTTGCCAATTTCCCAAAAAAAGTTTTTGAAATTTGAAAAGTGAAAAAATTTGACATAATTTTTTTTCTTGTACCCATCCGATCAACATCAGAATTGTTCAGGGGGCTTGTAATAGTCGGGGCAGATGCATGCTTTTTTACTTAGATAAGTTTTTTGTATACTCAAAAGAAATGAATTTTTAGAAAATTTAATCAAAAAACCTTTTTTTTTGGAAAATTTGTTCCAGAACAAATCATCAAACCTATTGCATCTACAAAGAATTTATTATAATTAAGAAGAGTGCAGTATCTCCACCGACTATACAAGCCCTGAAAATTTTGATGTTGATCGGATGAGGTTAGAAAAAAAAATATGTAAATTTTTCACTTTTTCAGAATTATTACAAAAAAAAATGTTTTGGAAATTGGACAACGCTGAGCACAAAAACTAAAAAAATCGATAATGTAATCAGTGCATTTTGTAGGTAAATGGACCCATCTATGCATATTTCAGTTAGTGAAATCATTTCGCAAAAAATCTGAAAGTTGAATAGGGAAAATAGTCAAAAACAGGAGTGGGGATTTGTGCAACCAACCTTGAAAATCCTCTGAAGTTAAATGACTAACAGGTCAGGCACACAAACACCGGAAAACAACCGTTTTGTAGTAGTCTTATAAATACAGCTATACTCTTTGGTGTTCCCTACTTACTATCAAATCGCGCCCCTCGAACAACTCTCCCCCCCCCGCTTATTTTCCTGTCCCATTTTTTAGGTTGCTGAAATTACTGTGCGTGGAATCTTTAGCTCCCCAGCCTCTAAAAACTCCCAAATATTGGGATCATGCTCCCCTTAAAGCATTAATGTAGTGGTGTATTTTCCAAGCAACAGTTTGGATGAATGGGGTACATATTGATCTGGAACTCAGGAGTTAGAGTTAATAGGTGTAAGAGAGTCAAGGGGGATAAATTCATTCACGAATGAAGAGGCGTCCTCGTAGGTAGGTTAAGATACGAAGCTTTTCATGAAAACTATAAAACCGTGTTGTGCATTGTTACTTTTCACAAATAGATATTTATAAAAAGTAATGAAAGTATCCTATGTAATACAGGATATTACTCAATTTTATAGCAGTTAAATCTTAATATAAATTTTTAATTTAATCTTGAAATTATATGAATGTTTAAAATGTTTACTACTGCACAGATTATATCCACCATATTACTCGAAGGCTTATCATCCCTAGCATAAATCACTCCCACCCAGCTAATTCAGGCCATGATTTCTGCGTTTCTTTAACAAAGCGGTCACTTATATTATTATATATATATATATAATATTAGCTTTTATATCACTATAAATAGGTAGTGGAATATCTAGCTACTAGCGATATACGGGTATTAGTAGATATATGTACTCCATATATTATATATCTATATTATATACTCTAATATATATAAGTATAGTATAATATATATATATTAACTATTATATCTAATAATAATATATATATTATATAGTAAACTGATATATAATAATATATTATTATCTATGCTCAGGTCATTGATACCTTGCTACATATTTTCTGAAAGATTATTTCAAACGAGTTTGTCCATTTTTAGCAATTTCAGTCTAACGCTCTACGATAATGAAATGCTAATCAGCTTTTAGCACGAACTTTCGGGCCAACTAAATCGCACCGATTTGTGTTTTACAAAAAGATAATTGTAAACTCAGCCACCGTGATGTGTCCTGAACTGAAGCACGTGTGGTGGTTCGAAAACAAACATACAATAACAAAAAAATCAACAAATGCAGTTCATTTATTACAAAATATTGATCAACTATTGTGATGGAGCTTGTCGATTAGATTTGGAAAAAAATTAAATTTAAAGTTAATTTCAAATGAATAGAACATTTGCCATCAATCATACGAACTACTAACGCACCGCCCAATCGCCCTCTATCTCTGCGTTTTACATTTTTCGTTTAGTATTTTCCCTAACATTCGGTAAGCACGGAAAGGGCAACCTAACAGAATTTAGGAAATTACTTACGTTTCTTAGCATTTTACAAAATTTGTAGCCTAAAATTTTTTAATGCACTAACTAATCACTAAGCATTTCCTTTAAATTTCTGTTAAGCAAAAAGTGCAAAATCGAAAACAGCCTTAAGTCCCAAAACAAAAATATCCCCCGATATGGATTATAATCAGGTCCGATATTTACTATTATATACTATTACTCACTAATATTAATTATTGAAATATTATATATGAGTGAATGGGGGGCATTTATCTATATTATTACTTATTATTATATTATTATTCTCTTCATTATTTATTACTCTTTATTATTATTATATTATTATTATATATTTATACATATTATGACTTTATTATATTGTATTAATTTTGATTAGGAGCATTACACCCCAGAAAATAGTGGGAGTCCTGCTGAACTATAATATATATATATATATACCATTTTAATATTAATCTCTCGGAGGAGGAGTAGCTTACCTAGTTACTTTTCATGCCCAACTTTCACATATTATATTTTATTCACCTCCTTCACTTTATTATCCTAATACTGAGATATGACTATCCAATATTATTCAGTAGTGTATTATATACTTATTAACTTATTATATTTTATGTGAGTGATACTTTATACCAATATATCTCCCACCTAATACTTATTATTTAATTCTCGATATAATTCCTTATCATCACCCAACTATACGGTAGTATATATTATATATAAGATACACCAGCAGTTATAACAACCATGCTTTAATTTTCATAGTTCTTTATTTATAGAGATCTGGCTCATCCAATATAACCTATAATAGCTATATACTATATATCTTATAGTAATGTACCCCTACCTACATATACTACCCTACCTATACCCTATTATAATATTATACAATTATTATATATATATTATATATAAAACAAATTCTATATAACGTGTCTTCAGAAAATCTACTTTCACTGGATTGACAACTAAATTTAGTTCGTTCATTCCCCTTTATATTTTTTAAAATTAACTTTTTGATAGGGGATACAAGATTGCTGGTCTATATGTCAATCTCTCAAATGAACTAGAATTCCTGAAATCATTATTCATGAAGAATGGGTTTCCAGAAATTTTTGATTGATAAAACTTTCGTAAACTACTTATCTATCAACAAATCACACACATAGCGGCCTCTTACTCGCATGAGTTCCCAGCATATCCCCCCATTATATTCGATGTAGTTACCTTTCGATGGAAGAATCAAGTTATAGATAATCTCGACGTGTTAAATATATTGATTCACTTTTAAAAACAAACTTCTTCCCCTCAGTTTTCAAATTTAAACTTAATATTCTCCAGTGAAAGAAAATTGAGAGCGTATATTCTAGCATTCAAAAGAATAACATTCCTTATTCCTCATGTGTTCTTCCAAGTAAATTTATCAACTATTAACATTGGTTGGACTGTGTATGCCTAACCTATCAATATGCAAAGTTACTTATTAGAAACCTTTCCACATCGTATACGTGCAGAAACAATCAAGAAGGTGACCCCACTATATCATTTAGACCCATAGCCCATCCACTCCTTACAATATCCTTACCTCTACTCTTTCTATGACTGATATTCTATTACAATGCTCATTCTCCTTCCATGAACAAACCACCATCACATAACAGGATACCAATTTTTAGTATATTTTAGCCCAAGCTCTGAGGACAACACTGAATCTTCTTGTTTGAGCTCTCCGCTTTACTGATTTTTCGGAGCATTCTTTAAATTACTTCCTTACATTCCCTACTCCCATCTTTTTACCCCCCTTAGGCCAAAATCTTATACAATTGCACTCATAACTTTATATTTTAATTTCTTCAACTAGCCGGTCCCTCATCCTACTGCACGTAGTGCCATTTTCCACTTTATCGGTAGAATACTATCTTTTCACAAAAGTATCCTAACCCGCCTTCAATCAGTCAGTACTATTTATCCCAATAACGTTTAATATTCTACACTTATTTTTAATTTCTACATGTACATCTATATATTATTATGGCTACTCAAATTATTTAGATCCATTCGTGTTTATCAGACCCTTGAAAATGGCAAGCTGATGTGTCTTACCCCGAACAACTAGTGTCCCCCTGGTAAAATAAATTCTATTACTCAAATATGTACCACCCACTTTAACACTCCATGTATATTTATGCTGCTTTGTGTTGTCTATTATACAAGTTTATACTACATATAACCCCTTTTATATTTTTTATTTATTACTAATAATAATATATCTTAAATCTTATTTCAATATTCTATTATTTATTAATTCGTCATTTTTCTTATTTTTACCTCAACTAACACCTTATAATGTAGTATATATATAGTTTTATTAGTATATAGTCAACTTAAAATTATGCCTTTTTACTACCCTTAATTTATTCTTTTTAATTTAAAGATAGTTATAGGATATTTATATATACATATTTTTATAATTTATACTGACTAATATATATCCAAATATATATTATTTATTATGTAATTACATATTAATATAACTATTGAATATTATAACGTTTCTTTATAGGAATTATTTATTATTATAATTATACTTTCCCTTAAGATTATCCAGGAATCCCTATATATATATATATAATTATATATATATATGATTAAGTAGTATATATATATATAATATATATTATATATACATGGAGTAGGCTAGGGATTTCGTCATTTTTAGGTTCTCACTACACCAAAAACATAAACGGGCAAAGCTGAGTGATATATTATAATAACCTATACCTATTATATTCACTAATTATATATATATATATTGCTTAATATATATGAATTACATATATATATTATAATTAGGTTATATAATATGATATATAAACTACATATTATCCTACTATAATTTATATAATATAATATATATAGAATAATATACCTATATATTGAATACTACTATATATATATATACTATATGCATATATATATATTATCTTCACCTCTACTTTTTGTTTATCGTTTGTTATTCTTTTTACAGGTTATCTCCCACCACCGCTCAATGCCGCCGACCTCCATCCATTATAACTCCTTTCCATTCCAAAGACATTTCAATTAACAGAAATTCACGCAGCAATGCGAACTGAGACCGCGGCTTTACAAGGGGAGGCATTATATTAATAGTCTTATGGTAAACAATGGCACATAATTCCACAGAACAGAGGTGGCAGGGAAAGAAGGAGGCACACCCGCCACCCGAACACTTAGTCCCTGGCGAACTGCTGCATAGCCACACACAAACTCACCTACTGTTGCTCGAACTCACAGCAAACCCTACATGTGCTAACGACAGGGCGTACCTTTAAAAGTGTTATGGTGGCACGCAGAGGTGTGAACGTCTCCCCCTCGCGATGCAACTTGCCTGCTACTACGCATTCACCCCAACGAGTTTAGTACTTTATAGAGAGAAGATGAATAACAGCACACACATCGCGCCGCCAAAGATAGAGGTCAAGTAACTAGCCAGGACATTTGGATAGCTCTTCTCAGCCTTTGACATTCGACACCTATCCAAAAGCCGGGTGAAACCCTAGCCCCCCCAGAATATGAGAGCTTTACTCCATACAAGGGCGGATGATGGCCCTGCATTAACTGGTGTCTCGTCAACTGTGAAGAGAGGAAACCAACAAATGGTCTATCGCCTAGAGATCTAAAACACTTGAACTCCCAGTTCTTGAGACCGCCTTAGCAACCGTTTGCTGAGTGATTTCCAACAGACATTTTTTTTTGTTATGTTAAGCCAAGCGCTGATGTTTGGACTTCTCATTGTCCGCCCACGGAGCCTCAGACCCGAACGTGACTCTGCTGAAAGCTAGGACACCCCTCTAGAAGCTGTCCTTAGAGAGGCGACTGATCCTGTCCCCGATATAGTTTGAGTGATAGAGAGTATATCCAACCCACCCCGTTACACACTCCCACACCCAACGCCCCCCCACCGAAAATTCTATCCAAGAATCCACTGCACCCGACACAACGCGACACCTAAGAATCGGGGAAAATGATTCAGACCGAATGGCACATCTAGAAGTAAAAAGGAGCATGAATTGAATGTGAGTTGGTATGAATGGGTCGAGTATCGGTATTATGATACTTGAAATAGGTTAGAAGTGCAGGTGAGAAGATTCATATGCAACGTAGGTAATATATAGTTATGGACGAATTAAGATCAGATACCTGTAGGAATCCCTACCACTATTACAAGTAAAAGGTTAAGAACGACAAGTCGGCCCCTATCACCAACAGCTGGAGATTGTGAGCGATTTGAAAGAAAGCTAGACATTTACAAACCAAAAAGAAGGAGAAAACCCAAAGGAAGGAGCTTGGCAGCAGTGACGCGTGCACCATTACCCGGTCAAATGCTCCTTGGATATGTCTCAAAGCCCACCACGCAAGGTCTCTCCCCCGCTTAGTTCTTTAAGTGGACCGTAGAAAACCATAAATCAGTAAGATAAGAAAGTATATAGCCAGTAGACCTCGAGACCCGAAAGCCGTACTGGCGATCGAGAAAGAATGAATGAATGATTCCGTTAATTAAGGTGTGTATACATTTATCTTATGATAGAATAAAGTAAGAGCTTAGGGCCGGATAGTTAGAAGGATCAAGAGCACTTCCTTTTTTCGGAAAGTTGGACATGTGCGTGCTAACTCAACACTGAAGAGGAATAGTTGTTCAGGAGTAATTGAGATACTAGAGAATATAGCTTGAACGAGGGCGGGCGCAAGACGGAAGCCACACTCCCTCCAAAACTTCTGGTAGGGTGCCACATGCTCATCCGGGCCACCGCTGCTTTACTCTACGTTCATTCAGCATCTTCAGAAGAGCCATGCACCCGATCGATAATGCTGAATCACGAGGCGACATCGACCTAGGACCACTCTTGTATGCGAGAGGAAGACGGAGGAAAGGTTTAGCTGGAACCGTTCCTAAGGTGAGTTAGAGGAAAATTAGGAGACCAAAGAGATTGGCTTTCAGTTGGAGCATTAGCAACAGGACCATCAGAGCGAGAAATAAGAGGAGGAAAGACAGATTTACAGAAAAAAACCTCAGCAAGTTGTTAGCCATGTTCAGTTTAGACATAGACGCCAGAAAGATTGTCCGTAAGCTCGTAAGGAAGAATCCAAGGACGGTTAGCGACTTTCGTTGATGGAAGCCCGCACTTTGCTCAGCTCGAAGAAGCTATTCTCCTTTGCATATCATTTCTAGCAGATATTGAACAAACTTCAGCCAAGCACCAGTACTACGCCGAGAACCCCGAGAATTTCCTCCCTTCCGCACCATCACGCCCACTCCTCTAGCCTAGCTGTATGGCAGAGAACATAGCACTGAGTCGAAGCCATAGGATTATTGTAGGAGAATGAAAACTTAAATATTTATAGTGTCGAAGAAGGAATATAAACCATTACTCATATCCCATCAACGCATTCACATGCTTCCCACCTTATCTGGCGAAGTTGTAAGCTCAGTCACCACGAGACCACAAGCGCACAGTCACTACCAATTAGTAGTTTTGCGTTAGAAGCAATACGCCTAAGGTGCCCCCCAATCCGGCCAGATCAAAAAATCCAGAAAAACGCGAAATAGGGCAGGTGGAGCTGGTTGAAGAAAGATTAAAAATCTAAGCAGATATCCAAGGTCTTGCTCAGACATTTACCTAATAGGAGGCGAAGGTGGATGTAATTTATAGAGAGAGGCTCAGTGTGCTGAGAACAATAGCGTCACAGTGTTTGTTCCAAAATTTGTTGGGACTCAGATCCTCGAATGTGGTTGTGTGGTTCTTTTATATTATTTGTCCAGATCCGTTTAGAGGAATTTGCTACATAATTGATTCGGCCCTCCTCCCCACCTAAATCAAGTATTGAGAGGGAACCCCAACCGATTTCATTTGGGTACATGTTAATATCCCCTATACATAAAGCAGTACCTTCCCAGTATTTAGGATAGGATTAGACTTGTAAATCCTAGTTCCATTTCCATTCAGTTAAAATTCCCCTCCTTTTTTTTCATACCCTGTTGCCAAATATTATTTTTCTCTTTTACCATCGTAGAAGAAAGTAAGTAAAAGGTATTCAAAACTAACCGCGTGAAAATCTGCTTCTGTTACAGAACCCAAAGTAGCAGAAGCACAAGATTATTGTGGAGTAGAAGGAGAAAGATTTTTAGCACAGAACATCGAAGTTAGTAGATTCGAGATTCTCCGAGACGTGTTTACAGGAGTGTTTATGTTAACCATAGGAACATACTCCACCAACTTTGGACGGAAATTAGATGAAATAAGAGGTTCATAGGTTGGACATAATGAAACAATGTATATGTGATGAATTTCCTAGCCATCCTTCGGGTGCGTCACACAGGCGAGCAAAGGTTAGGATTAGGTGAACAGAACGGTGGCTCATTCCCACGCTTAGCAGAGTTAGAATTGCAAGCCACGGATGTTGCAAAGTTTATTAGCGTATATTAATTTATATTATATCATAATATATAATACTTATATAGTATAATATGATACCATATAATTATATATTATATTTAACTAAACAAATACCTACTGCTACCTATATTACTATATTATATATATAACTTTATATTAGATTAATTATAATATATAAATCAGTGATAACTATACGTAGTACGTATAGCCAATAATTACTATACTTAATCCTACCTCTCAACTATATACCTTATTTTAGTAGCTTTATCCAGCCTCCAAATGCTATCACATATGATGAGTTTCCAGCGCTGAGTAATACTATTGAAGGAAGATATAGCTGAATATATCCCGCTAATTGAACTTTCAATCAATGTGTCATTGTGTGCGCTGCTGCGTGGCGTCGCGCGTCTCGCTTTACGCAAACAGCATATAACAATACTAATTAAACATTAACAATGTATAATGTTTTATTAAATCTAGTAATTAGTAATTTACTCCTTCAGTATCTATCGATGGATGTATCTTTTTTTCCACCAGATTCTCTACTAACTCAAACCCCCTAAAAAGAAACGGTGCAACAATAAAACATCTAAGATATTTCAGTTTTTTATATTTCTCGCCAGATTTTAGGGGGGCACGGTGCTCCTTCCCCTTTGCAACCCCTTGCCAACCGCCCATCATAAGTGAGTGTTACCTATAATACCTATAATTAATACCCCTATTATGAATCCTAACATATAATAATAATTATATGTACTTAATATTTTTCTGAAGATCATCCCATCCATATATATTATATATATATATACTACCCTTAATAATATAATAATATATTAACTATCCTTCTTGCCCCAAATAGCGTTTAAAGTTATCTTAACGGCTACACGACTAACATAGGAGATAAATTAGTTATGTTGGTGGTGTAATATCAAACGAAAGTACCAAGATCAAAAAATTGTTACGCCTTGTCTAGGTAGACTCATGGAACTATCTCAGAACGTCTGTGGTCTCACTCTCTATAGTACTATTCACGCTAATAGGACCCAAGGTAAATGGGTAAATGTAGTGTGATTTCAGACAAAGGGAGTAGACAATATAAAAAAAACATTTATTAGAGGTGAAGCTCAAAAATATTTTAATTTAAAAGAGATTATTTTTTTAGACTGTCTATATCATCTGCCCGACCCTAAGCATCATTCTGACTGCGTGGGAATATACCGAGTTCATAAATTTGCGGAATGGAGGAGTCACGATGTCTTTCACCCCTTAAATCTGCCCATTCACCACATACTCACCGACAATCCCGCATACCATTACCACCCAATATTCTCTGTCAATCTGTACCATCTCGTTACTTCCGGTATCGTCTCTTTGCATGCTACTGAACGCCTCAAAATTCACAAAATCCATTTAAACACTTGGGTTTCAAAATTTTGTGTTATTTTGAATCAGATTTTTCCCTACACACGTAGCTGTTTTTACGAGTTCGTACGGTAAACATTAGTATAGAACGTTCTAGGGTGAAATTAATTTTATTTTCCTAGGGGTCACCGGACCTGACCTGACTTGACCTGTCCTGACCCCCCCAAAAAAGATCATGATGGAACTAAAACTCATAGAAAAAAAAATAGAAAAAAAATTCATTTTCACCCCTTAGTACATCTATTTATGTTTCATAGAGACTACCTGTGAAAAAAAAAATTTTTGTATCCACCTCCCGTCTCCGTATGTAACCGTTGAAGTACCTTTCGTCCCATAGGACAAATTACTTAACGGCTCACCCGGACCATGGCCGCAGGCTCGAATCCCAAAAAAAAAATTTCCAGCATAGACTCTATTGTCCTTGATACCATAAATAGATGATCAAGGGTCGGTAAATGATCTTTTTTGTTTTTTAGTGTTAGGATTAGTAACAGTTTAAGTACCCTGGCTTAGGTCTAAATTACAATTATGTTAAGCTTTTCAAAGCAAATTGTTAATACAACGCTATGAAGAAGCTTTTCACAAACTATTACGAAATTTGGTAATCATTACTTATGCGCCCCTCTTAAGAAATCTATTCTATGTAATACATAGAGATCCTCTGTGAAAATTTTTTTCTTTTTTTTGATTCCTGACATTTCGTTCCTACTAGCCGTTAAAGGCCTTATCTTGTTATTATTACCACTATTTTTAAAAATAAATGCTCCCATTCAAACCTTCCAACAAAACATACATGCTACTACCTCACTACTAGACCATAACGACATATTACTGATATATATTAGAAACTATATACATATCTAAACATCAATAAAATTTTCTCATATATGTAAAAATATATACCAAAAATAAATATATCTTATTATAATATTATATTTATTTAGTCATATATTATATCTTATATATATACTAAAGATACTAATATATCATATTATATATATATATCCCATAATAGACACTACGATACTAAATATATATAAACTACTTCATTATGAATATCCATTCCTTCAAAATACACATATACAACACTCCACACCATAATCATCTCTGTCGATTGAACAAAGTTACTTATAACCAATCAGAGAAACAGAAATAATTGCAGTACTAAAGCGAAATCTCGCCGATCGCGCCACGTCGGATTCAGCTGACAATTGTAAGTCGAGTACTCTTATATCGTTTATACTGTATCTACGTTACTATGAATGATACGATATCCTTTATATTAGAATTCCCCCTATATCCCTTTAATAGTGATAGTTTAACTAAAATATTAAGAATCTTTGCCAGCCCAATTTCCGACACAATTTGCTTTGTAAAAAGACTTTCGTTGCGCAAACAATAGTTTCTTTCCACGCAGCGCCGGCCAGTATATATTATTCCCGACTATCTGAGGTATTTTACCAACTGGGCCCTGACTGTTACGTTTGGCGTGACGTTAGGGTGCGCACATAGCGGGCTTCGATGCAGTCAGCGGCTTTTCTGCGGAAACGCAACTATTATCTTAACCTGATTAGTATCGCATTATTTTTAACCTCGTGTATCGAGGGCAATTTAAGCGTGTTTCGTTTATAGCATACACACTTACGCTCGATAAAGAAATGCTAATCCAGTTTTAGCACGATATTTCGGAGTCATATATCTACGTTTTTGATTTACATCTGAATTCTTAAAAAGACAAGACTAGTAATCATTTGAATAGTTTAAAATAAAGATTACTGTCGCTTACAATGAGAAAATGTAAAATAAAGTAATGTATCTGATTTAGATTTAATATGCAAAGAGATTCGGATGCGAATGAGGAGGTCAAAGATTCTTATCAGAATAGTGCAAAAATATAAGTTTTATACCGTATATAATCCTCTTTTATTAGTAAATATATTATAAACCTACTTAATACATATATTTGCCTTCATTTTTTTACCATTATACTAAATAAATAATTACAATTAAAACAATTAAATATATATATAAATATATATAATAAGTGTGTGTATCGTTAATATAATAATTCTATCATCCTCACGAGTATTACCCCTATATACCACACAACTTATATCTTCTCTAGATCCCCTCTATCGACCCTATCTATACCATAATAATCTCTGCCCCCTATTTATAATATAGAGTATATATAAACATAGGCTAGCTTATATATATGACAAAGTTACTAAACGCCACACGGAACGGAGCCTCCCGGATCACAAAAAAAATTCTTTCACATGTTTTCATCTGATAATATACTAAAATATTATATGTTTCTCTGTCTACGTAATACTAAATGTTTTCTTTCTTTTTTTATTATTTTTTTTTTACCCTGCTTTAAATACAACTTAATAATATATTTATTTTGAAAAGGTATTACAACGGCCAATTGTCAGTGTGGCTCGAGCGACGGGCGCACCTACAGGGGGGGACTCGTTTTCCCATACCCAGTAGGGGAG
>JABUQX010060954.1:17500-20341 GCA_015478945.1 Trachelipus rathkii | reverse complement strand
TTTATCTCCTAATTCCTATCTTACTTTTCTCCATTTTTTCATCGATAAGGGCAGGAGGCTATCTCTTCACTGACTTGCTATTTTCATTTGTATTAAATACTTATATATAGTATTATTTAGATAAGTACAAAATTCAATCACTATACTCACTATAACTTCATTTTAAGAATATCTGTTTATATGCGATGTCATACTTACGAGAGAAGAATAGGTAATGAGACAACTGCTTCAGTCTCGATTTTATTTTGAATCACAGTAGATTTAACGAACCCTGGACGCTCAATACTAAGAGTGAACATATTAAGGACCATTATTTCAAATAATTCTTACGCGTGAATATATTCTCTATTCATCTTGTTGGTGATTTTTGTATTTATATCTCTATCATATTTAATTTTACATTCTTATTCTTTTTTTTTTAGTTATTATTTTATTGATTTTTTATACCTGTTAGGCTCTAGATAACTATTTGTCTTTCTCTATTACGTTATATACATTCACGTACTAATGCAACGGGTACTGTAGACTTACGATAATTACCAATTTAGCTTCTCGGAGGTACCTCCTTGCCCTTGGAGATGAATTTTATAAACATTTAAGTTCTTTCTAATTCATTACTTATTTCGATTACGTAAACCCCTGCCCCTATTTCAACGACTAAAAACCTCGTGACTCAAAAACAATAAAAAAAAAATAAATTATCTCAAAAAAAAAAACCACTGTATACTTTTTTTCTGTTAATATAGCATATGTGATGAATTTTATGACTGGATTATTTTAATTTTAGTTTTTTATTACAAAAAAATTAATTTTTAAAGGTTATCTTTTAACATTGTAATAATTTCTTTCAAGGTTTATTCCGTATTTTGCATATTTATATATATATAATTAATTATATAATATTAATATATTTATATAATATTATATATATTAATATATTATTTATATTATATAATTAATATATATATATAGTATATAATATATCTAAATATATATATATTATATTATTATATTATATATATAATATTATATATATATTAATAGTATATATATTATATATTTAATGTATTATCTATATATATATTAATATATATATTTATATATATATACTATAAATGTCTACTAGGAATGAAGTTTTTATAGAATTATACCGATTGTCAGACCTGATTATATATATTTCCTACATCTCATTGAGGAATTTTTCAGTTAGGCTCAATCTTTCAGATACTGTTTCTAATTTTAAAAATATATTCATTATTTTTATAATATATATGTATATATATCTTTAACTGTAATATGTCAATAAAATAACATATTCTTATAAGAATATTGAGATTACTTAGGACCTACCAATAATAATCTGACCAGATCAAACCATCAGTAATTAGCAATGAGGAAAAGGCAACTGTCTAGAAACTTATATTAAGGCATAGGATTGTTATCACTATATCATTACTTGAAAACTTGTTATCTGTAATGCTGATCTTTTCGTAACTAAGGTAAAAATACGCATGCAGATTAATTTTAAATATTTAATATTATATTATATATTAATATTATATATATAATATATATTATAATATATATATATATTATATATATATAATAATATATATATTATAATATATATATATATACTATATATATTAAATAGTATATTATATATAATATAATATATATATATTATATATATTATGAGTATTATTATATATATTATATTATATATTATATTATATATTAAATATTTAGGTATTTATATATATATTTATATATATATTATTATATTATTTATTACTATAATTATATATTATATTATATATCATTAATTTATTTATATATGAATATATTATATATATATATTATATATAGAGTATTTTATTATATATATTAATATTTAATATTATAATTAATATTTATATATATATATATAAAATATTATTATATCTATATATATTTTATTATATATATATGTTTATATTATAATATATATATATATATGTTATAATATATATTATATATATATATATATATTAAGTTAATTATTAAAGTATTAGTGAATATCTATAATATTTATTAATATATTAATTAGTATTTATTAATATATATATATGTATAAGTATAAACAAAGCCGTTTAATACCTAATAGAAGTTCAATAGTATAAAAACTATTATAATAAAATGATAAAATGACCATAAATGTTAAATATAGCGTGTACAAAACAATACTCTTTATAGTATTCAAAGGTTATTATATTATTATTTTTATTATTGATTATTAAGTATTTTATTATTATTATCTATTATATTATTATTATATATTTATTATTTATATTATATTATTTATTTTTATTATATATATTTCTTTTATTATTATATTCTATATTATTTAATCTTTTTATTCTATATTTAATTTCAATGTATTATTTTATTATTATTTAATTATTAATTATTTTTTAATTTATTATTTATTTATTATTATTATTATTTATAATTATTTTTTATATTATATTATTTATTATTAATTATTATATTATTATTAATTATTTATTATGACTGATAGTATTATTTTTAATATATTATTATTATTATTATTTATTATTATAATTATATTATATGATTATATTATTATTATATTAATTATTATTATTTTTTTATATTATTATTAATTAATATTATTTATTTTATATATTATGATTATTTTGACATTTTTACAGTTTTATGAATTGTTACATTTAAATTTATTTGAGTTTTATTTATTATTATTATTATTTATATTATTATTTATGTTTTATTATTTTATTTTTATTTTTTTATATATTTATTATATTATGATATTAATTA
>JABUQX010060953.1:0-27174 GCA_015478945.1 Trachelipus rathkii | reverse complement strand
ATATGTTGGCAAAGATAGCGTATACAAGGCGTGCAGTATACATACATAGCGCTGGCTGGCAGCAGTGAGTGCAACAGATATATACGCTGGTTGGTTGGTTATATACATATATAAGCATATATATACAAGGTATAGTTAGTATATAAGGTTGGCTATATATACATGTTAAGCAGTTAAGAGCAAAGTTAGAAGAAGTTAGGATATATATATATATACATAAATATATATATACATATATATGGTTTATATATATATATAAGGGGTTATATTATGTTGCTGCTATACAAGGCTACATGCTGGTTGGAGCATAGCAAAGAGCATATGCTGCAGCAGCTAAGTGCTAAGGTTGCTGCATTGGGCGCAGTAATATAGCAATATATATATATATGCTATATATATAAGGCTAAGGCAGCAGTGAATAGCATAGTATATATATATATATAAGGCAGTATATATATAAGGTTATATATATATCAGTGTATCAAAAACAAACTTTTCAATATCTTACTCTTCCAACCTATTTTTAATAATCTAGGCTTCTCTGGGCAAGACAAATTGTCATCTAATTACTCTTTAGTTTAGTCCTGTAATATACCAGTAATTCAACCTCCCGTTGGATAGGGTAATGACTTGTGAGTTCAAATCAATAATACCAATAATGGTAACTTACCAACTCAATGCTGTGGAGATCTCCAAAGTGGTATAATGGAGCTTCGGGTTCTTTTTGTACCAAGAACCAAGTTGGACTACAGTATTCGTTATCAGGAAATATACCTAAAGATCTCGTCAATGTTAGGTGCATAAACTTCAAATATGACTCTCAATATATTAAGCAGGCTGGTAAAATTTAAAATATACTTTAATTAAAAAAAATTATGAAACTATGATGTACTGCTCTTCTTAAAACAACATGAATAAATTTATATATATATATCTATATATATATATATATATATTATATATATATATATATATATATATGTATATATATATATATATATATATATATATATATATATATATATATATATATATATATATATATATATATATAGAGTATAGAAGATAAATATAGTATATATATATATATATATATATATATATATATATATATATATATATATATATATATATATATGATATAAAAGTGTATATTTATATATACGCATTAATATATTTAAAAATAAAATATGCAGTAATACTTAAAACAATATTTCAACTAAAGCAATATATATCCACGAATATATATATATATATATATATATATATATATATATAAGTATATATATATATATATATATATATATATAGCAGTATATATATATATATATAGATATATATATATATATATATATAGATATATATATAAATATATATATATATATATATATATATATATATATATATATATATGTATATATATGGAGATATAATATATATACGCACAGGAGTGATAAGGTATATATTAGGCAAGAGATAGCATATAGGCAGGCATATAAGAAAGCAAGAAGTTATAAGGTATATACAGTTATATATATATATTATTGGAATATACATATATATGTGATTACAATATATACACACAAATATGTATATATATATATATATATATATATATATATATATATATATATATATATATATATATATATATATATATATATATATATATATATATATATATATATGTGGATATAATATATATACGCAACAAATATATATATACATTTTGTTATCTTTTGGTGCTTAGGGTATTTATACATATATATATATATATATATATATATATATATTATGTTGGTAATAATATATATATATAAGTTATATATATATATATACCAAGCAATGCTCTTCTATCGAAACACTACCAGATTTGATATAAAGATATATCCTATATATTTGAATATATATATATATGGAGCAATAATAGTAAGGAGATAGAATATATATATATATATATATATATATATATATATATATATATATATATATATATATATAGTTAAGTATATATATATATGAGCTGAAGTTAACAGGAAGTCTTAAGTCAAAGTATGCACAGAGGGTATATAGAGCCGTGAGAGGCTATTATTTTGCAGGCCTCCTATTTACACCTATAAAAGCTTGGTGCATCTCCTTACAAACTCATTTTGTAACTACGTAATATCATTGCTCTTCTCCCCTATTGGGAGAAGCTTCAAACCAGAGAGGGGATAACCAGAAGGGCCAATGAGGCCCTGACGCGCATCTCACTCAAGGATTTTTAGTTAGGATCTTGAGCAAGAGCAATGAGGTCATGTTAGAGATAGATGTCCGTTCCCATTATTGATAAAGTTATAATTACGAGTGTTTTTAAAGTAATTTATAACAATATAATTGTGCATATTAACCTGTCATTTATCAGGTTGAAACATTTCTTGTCAAATATCGTTACTGATAAAATATAGCACCTACACAGAAACATTTCTCCTTATTCCGCCGGCTGATTGATGATTCAGTAATTAACATTCAGGAGGGTTAAAGCGAGTTTAGCCCATATCCTTTCTGGTAACCCCAGAGTGACAGTAAGACTGTTGCAGCCGATGTTGTGGTGATCGAGAAGGTTTGTAAAATCGACGACTTCAACTCTTACCAAGTTTATGACACTATAAATAAGGTATCTAATTGACATCTTAGATGTCAGCCAGCAAGTAAGATTCTTCTAGTGTGGATGTGCTCCTGTAGATAATACGCCACCTATAGGCTATATGTTTGCTGCTAACAATTAACTATGATATTAAAACCATTGAAATCGACCTGAATTTAGGTCGTAAATATTTTGACACATTTTATATTGCAAATATTGATATGAACATATTAGGCTTGTCATTTTTTTATGAAATTTCAAATGGGCATTGACTTTAAACGAGATTTATTAATAGATTCAGTCGCATAAAATTATGAAATTAAATAAAAATATAAATTGTAATATTAAATATGATAATGATAACTTTCCATCTAATCTTATCATTTACTCTCTCCTCCTACCTCTGTACATGTCTTTCTGAACACCCCTCTTTTTTTTGAATGATACTTTAGTTAGATAAGTTTTGAGTTGAAACTATTGAGTTGTTTACCTTTAGAAAACATCATAGTAGGGTTACCTAACAGGAAACTAGATGAAATTTGTAAATATAAAATAAAATAGCCAGAAATGAGCACAGCGTTATAGTGGTGATAATTTTGCCTTGTAAATCTGAATGAAAGAAAGACCTGCCATACCTGAAAAAGTATGATACACAGAACTAGCCATGAACACTTACATCTTTATAGTGAAAATTGGGGCCCCATCTACCAGACCCTAATTCACACAACTCAATTCAACCCAGTTGTATTGAGAATAACTATTAGCCGTTGGGAGCAAGAGACGAGTTGTCCCACCCCAAGAATGGTCTCTGTGGGTACCTTTGGGTGCTGACCTCCGAAGCAGGTGCCAGAAACATCTGATTTAGAGCTAAAAACAATAAAGTTTGAGATTGAAACCCTATGGTCACACTACCTCCAGGTATCAAAGCCTTTAAAAGTGGTGAGGCAAGCTGTGTTGCAGCTGTTGGATTGACTACATGACCTCCAATCAACTGAGACCTGAAAAATATCACCTATCATATGCCCTTCTAATATCATCATATACAGATGATGCTGTGATGGGGCTTTCGTGGCTCAGCCAAATTAGATGGTTTGGCACTCAAGTCGATATTCTCCTGAGTATAAAGCCAAATTATAGCTAAAGGTGATTGCTGTTGTCGTCAAGATACACTCCAAACTGGAGTGCGTAGTTGGAAGCACCAGGTCCTGAAAAAGCACTTAGAAAAGACATGCTTTCTAACACTAGTTATCTGCAAACAAAAATAAACGCTGTGGTTAAACGCAGAGATCTGGCCAGTTTCGAATAGCAATGACTGAGAAATGGACTGTGAACAAAGATTTAGAAACACAGCATCAAAATGCCCAAAAAGACATTTTCTTGATGAGATAAGGGCAGATTTGCCTTGGCTCAGCCCCGCTTCAACGCGGGCTTCTTTCAACTCCTCTCCACGTATTTTCAATAGTAACCACTTGTAACTGGAACTCCGCTGCAGATAAAGCTTTTAAAGATAGCAAAGAAGCCATAAGGAACGCTTAATAGCCAGCCACCTCAGGTTCATTTCTTCAATATTCTTTTCTGAAATTTGCTAGTAGCCACCTAACAACATTTGGCTTGAAAGGAATAAGATAGGTATTTATAATTGAAGAAGATAAACCCTATTGCTTTCTACAGTACAATATTGCCTGGCCTCTTGTTGAAAAATATGATTTTTGGTAATGATACATCATAGAAGTTCCTTAACTAAACTTTTTAATAGGTTATGGTCGTGTTGATAAATAGGAGACAAAGGGGTTCATTCCTTCTTCTGACCAAACTTCTCTCCCAGTAACCATGGTGTCTGATCTGTACTGCTCTGCCATCAGGCCAGGTGACAATGCGTGTATCGAGTGGTAAAATTTTTCACTCTGCCACTTATCATTCAGCTAGAAATCGTTGCTACAGAGGGATATGCCTTCGACAAGATAGTAGTTTTTCACTCAATTAAATACAGACTTGTAATTTGATAAATTTATGCCTCTTTACAACATCGATTTTAAATAAACTTAATCACTCTTCTTCTCTCTATTGATCTGAGTAGGTTCCAAGCCAAGAACTTTCAACGGATAAAGTCTCTTTCGCCTCCTTCATTTTCCTCTGTAACCCCAACCCCTGGACAAATTCTAGTATCTCTTCCCTCCTCCTCTTCTCATACTCTCATCTCGCCCATCCCCATCACATCTATCCTCCATAAAATCTATGAACGCTAGGGAAGGCAAACGATGGCATTCTCCCTGAGCTTTGAGGAGTGTGCTTCCCAAAGCAAGGGCCCCTCCTCTTGCCCAACTATAATTTCTCAAGCTCTCGACACTAGTACTCTTCCCTAGCTTGGAAGTATACTCAAACCTATTCCGGTGGTGCCGCTGATTCTTTCCAATACACTGCCCAGTTTTAACTTGTCTATTCAAGATCTTGAAACCTTTTCCTCGAACCCTGCTTCTTGGACCATCTGGAATCATTCTTTCTCCTGATCTGTGTTGAGCCTGAAAGCTCTAGGTCACTGAGCACTTCCATTTTCCTAATGTGATTTAGAGTTTTTTTCCACCCTCGGCTCATGAGAGACTGCGGTAAGTGCTGATATCCCAAGAGCTATACCGGGTATGGTACGCACGCCTCCCAAGCTCCCGGGATTTCTGGAGCTGGGGTTTTGAGGTACTTAGCTCCAAATCAGCTCAATAGTCATAGCTGCTGTTGATGGGCGACCCTTCCCTTTTATCAATAGAGCAAGTCTCCTTAGGGTCTGCCTTATATTCCCACTTTATTCCCAGCAAGGCTATTGAATGACTTTCTGCCTGCAATGATTTAACCTGGTCCACTTCCGTGGTTGATGACTTCAGACCTTCGATCCGTCATCAAACTCATTTGCACTCTGCCTCCACTTTTTTCAGATTCAGCTTCTCGTCTTAATCTTTCCGATACTATTCTCACTGATCTGAATAGAATTTCCGCGTGGTCGTGAAATTTAATTCTTTTAAAAACCCAACTTCTACAAATCTCCCTCTCTTAAGACACCTTCTTAATCCCTTTCCTACCTTTTTTCGACGGTTCTCTTTGCATTTCTCTTTAGTAGCTGACAATATAAAATTGGTCCTTGGCTCCTTTAACATAAAACAAAAATGTCTTGGAAACCCTCACATCACAATAGTTGCTAGTGTCTCCTAAAGAAACTGGGAGTTCTGTTTAGACCTTTTTTCCTTCTCTCACAGTTACCCAGTTACATACAAGTGGGGGCTCATCCGTCCTTTATGGAGTACTGCTCTGATACACATTCAAAGGCCCCAGCTGCTCTTATATGGGGTCAAGTCAAAGCAAGGACTTATAAACTGTCCTGTACTTTCTAGTTCACTGGACCCTCTTATCTTTGCGGGCGCGATGTTGGTGCTTTAATCTCTTTCTATAGGTACCGTAGCGGTGGTGCTCGAGGAGTTTTAATTCGCGTGCCGCCTCCTTAAGACGCCCTCGTAATAAGGGGTGCTGTGGCGGCACATGAGTTTTGTGTTGATGTTAGCAACCCCAGACTAGTTCGCTGCGTCCTCCTTTCCAGTCACCCTTGTTCTGTGGGAATTCTTGTCATTATGTTTTCCTGCTGAATTTAACACCTCCTCACTTTTAAAAGCCCGCGTCTGTGCTCATATCTGCTTAATTTGCGTTAGTTGAAATTCTGAGTGTAACAATCTTTCCTTGAATAGGGGGCTTTCTGCTCCGGTGAGCGGTGGTGATAACTGTAAAATCAATCCTTCTTGGCGTGAAATGAAACTATTTCTACACAATCAAGGGAACTGTTGCAAAAGTACAAAAGATGCAATGATAGGAAGAACTACAATTTACGTGAAAAAAATGAGTTTAAACCTCTTATCTGCTTATAAAGTCTCCTGGGAGCTGATCACCAAGAAAAACAACCCTCTCTCTGAGTATTTATAACACAATAAGATTGCTAATGAGGCTGCAAAAGTTGCAATTGCCGATCAAGACTGCAATATTGAAGAAGAGGCGGAGTCTCAAACTACGTCCCGCTTACCGAGCGCTATGATTGGCTCAGCCGCGAGTGAACTGACCAATCAGAGGGACACAAGAAAAACCAAAACAAAAAGTGAAAAAGACAGACATTCATACACATTCCTTTATGAGGCACCTTCTCCAGGTTTAAAGAGGAGGTATGCCGAAACCATAAAGAATGCGGCGTACGCCAAGGTCGTAAATTCCAATGAAAGGCAAACTGTTGGAGCTTTAAATGACCACAAAGCGCATTCCTCGAATACCTCCCGTGAGAAAAGTCATGATTTTGAAAGGAAAGGATTAAACGTAGAAGAAAGGCTGGAAATAGAAATAGAGAACTTGGATAAATTTTAATAATAAAATGACTACTATAAAAGTGGATGAATTAAATGATACTTTACCAATAAACACACGAATAAATTTGATCCAAAATTGCAACGACGCTCATTTAGAGCTAATAAAATGATTTAGAAAAGAAATAAATTATGCAGAAATAAGCGAGGACCAAAAAGAAGATGATTTTATAAATCAATGCTAGAAGGTAATGAAAAAAGAACAAGAGTTCTGGTTTAAAAAGAAACAGATTTTTTTATATGTCGATATCTCTTTAAATTATGCCAGAGTCATTCTGCCATGCGTCAGAGTTGCCGATCTCATCCGTATGACGCACTTGCAGGGACATCTGGGTATCTCCCGCTGCCTTACTGTGTTGAAGGCTGATTTTGTGTTTAAGAACATGCATCAAAAGGTCAAAGAAGTAGTCCGGGCCTGTCCTCAATGTCAGGTGTCCAAAATCGGACGAGGAATCAATCCAATTTACAGGAAGTACAAAGAAGTTTCCTATAAATTTGAAGTCCTTCATATAGATGTCCTTAAATTATCTTCCTGTCGTGGCTACAAGTATCTGTTAACTCTCATCGACCGCTACTCACACTATGTGTGGGCTTTTCCGCTTAAGGATATCGCTAAAGAGACAATAGTTCAGACTTTGATAAACCAGCTAATTCCGCACTGTGGAATTCCCAGCCAAATCGTCTCAGATAACGGCGCAAACTTTACTTCACACTTATTTGGGAGCGTGTGCAAGCTATTAGGGATACTTCACACCACGACCAGCACATACAACGCAGCCGCGAACGGGAAATGTGAGATGTTGAACAAGATGATCATTAACAGCATTAGAACCATGTTGGCGGAGCCAGCTATGAAAACACAAGAATGATTGGACGTCTTACCCTTCGTCTTATTCGCCCTCCGTCTGGCACCCATCTCGGAGAGTGGCATCAGCCCAAGTAAGTTATTATATGGGCAAAATATAAACATTCCTGACGGGCTAGTAAGCACATCTGTCCCAAGCGGTCCAAAATCCTACGACTCCTACATTGAAAGAATAATAGAATTGATGGCCAAACCCTTACCTCAAAGAACAAATCTGCGAAATCGGAACGTCTTTCTCCCCAAGAACTTGAAGGATTCAAAATTTCTAATTTTAGTAAAAAGTCGACATATAATGTAGGGCAAGTTATCGCCAAGTATCCACGGCCCCTTTCGGAGTTGTTCAGATCACAAACAGTACTGCTCATATAATAAAGGGTGATAAAGTAGTAGTTGAAAGCTTAAGAAATGTTAAAATCTTCTACGAACCAGTCCCCGACCCTTCGGACCGAAAGAAAAACTAGGAATGATGAAATAGAGGAAGGAAGTGGGAGACAAAGGTGAATATCTCTTGGGAAAAATAAGAGACAAAGACGATGATATGGAAACTAGTACGAGTACAAAATCAACTGTTAAAGTGTGTTATTTATCCATATATTTATAGTTCTTTCTCCTTTTTCAAGTACTATATTCAACTATTCTTCTTTCCACTTTTCCTATGCATTTCATGTATCAATCCGAAGGAGGGTGAGAAGGAACCTTTGTGTAAACAGAACCGTAAGCTTCACTTGGGATTCTAAAGCAAATGTTCCTTTGCACAACCAAGGTCACCAAGATTGAGCTGAAGTTAAGTTAGGGAAGTCTTGTAAGTCATAAGCATGCATGGCATAGAGGGTATACAGAGCTGTGAGAGGCTATTTTGCAGGCCTCCTGTATACACCTATAAAAGCTTGGTGCATCTCCTTACAAACTCATTTTGTAACTACGTAATATCATGGCTCTTCTCCCCCATTGGGAAAAGCTACAAAACAGAGAGGGGATAGGCAGAAGGGCCAATGAGGCCCTGACGCGCATCTCACTCAAGGCCTTTTAGTTAGGATCTTGAGCAAGAGCAATGAGGTCATGTTAGAGATTGGTGTTTGTGCCCATTATTGATAAAGTTATAATTACGAGTGTTTTTAAAGTAATTTATAACAATATAATTGTGCATATTAACCTGTCATTTATCAAGTTGAAACATTTCTTGTCAAATATCGTTACTGATAAAATAAAGCACCTACACAGAAACATTTCTCTCCTTATTCGCGGCTGATTGATCATTCAGTAATTAACATTCAAGAGGGTTAAAGCGAGTTTAGCCCTACATATATATATATATATATATATATAATATATATATATATATATATAATATATATATATATATAATATAATATATATATATATTATATATATATATTGATCATTATATATATATATATACTATATATATTATATATATAATATAATATATTAGATTTTTATTATATATATTATATATATATATATATATATATATATATATATATATATATATATATATATATATATATATATATATATATATATATATATATATATATATATATATATATATATATATATATATTATAATATAAATATATTATATTATATATATAACTATATATATAATATATATATATATTATTATATAATATATATTTATAATATATATATATATATATTATATATATATATATATATTATATTATATATATATATATATATATTATATATATATATATATATATATATATATTAATAATAATATATATATTATATATATATATTATATATATACGCAACAAATATATAATATATTATATATATATTATATGATTTATATAGTATACCACCCATCAACCACAAACACATATATATATATATATATATATATATATAATATATATTATATATATATATAAAATAAATAAATTTATTAATGTAAAAAACTATAGAGCATTACTTCTAAGGACCAAGCTTTATGTTTAAACCAAAAAAAATTTAAAATTAAAATATTTCAAAAATGTTTGTAAATTTGTCTACTCAAGAAAACAGCTGATCAGAAATCAGAGTTTCACAATTGAATCTCCTATTGAAGATAGGAAGTTCTATTGTGAAATATTTATTCATATAATAAATATTAAACGAGAAATATTTGTAACATAAAATAGATTTAACTTTCTTTATATTTAATATTAAGAAAATAAATATTAAATAAATTTGCAATAGAAATACCTTTATTTACAAATGCGTTACCTTGCAACGGGACTGTCTAGACTTCTGTGAGAAGGGACAAAGGGTGTCTGGCTGCCTAACTAATCCGTTACACCAAAAATACTATGAGAAAATAGCTGCCGCACACGGATGCAAAAATATATTTAACAACTTGTTAAATCAATTCTAGCGCTTAGGCTTACAGCAATCACAAATAAATAGAAAGATTTTAAAAATTGATCACAACACTTAATATTAAATTACGAAGAAATATTTAACATAAAACCACTTTGTAAATACAAGCTTCCAACGGCAATTTACTACAACTGACACAGCACAGAGTAAAAATCGAGAATTACAATTCCAGTATATGACCAACATAACCACACATCTAAGACCAAGAGCAAAAGTAGGAGAAAGAAATGAAAAGAATGGTCTGCAGGTTGTTTTATATTGAGGAATGGATTCCCGAATACAGTCTTAATCCAATGCGGAATAGTACAAAGAGTAAGAGAAAAATGTTGTTACGAGATTTGACCTAAAAATCAGAGAAGAAAGGAAGAATAGCTTTCCCAGTAGAATGTTGATGAGTTTTCATGTCTGAATAATTAGTAAGATTTGCATAAAAAAAAACAAATCTCAACGCAGTCAGAAGGAAAAAGTCAAAAAGTGTTGAGATTTAAAGCTTCCTCACCATACAAATAAATAAAATCGCTTTTGCATTATTAAAATTAAAATATATATATACTTTAACATTATATATATATATATATATATTATATATTATATATATATATATATATATATAGTATTATTATTATATATATATATATATATATTATATATACTATACTTATTACCTACGTCCTTTCATAGTAAAGAATTTACACACAAAATAATAATAATAATAATAATAATAATAATAATAATAATAATAATAATAATAATAATAATAATAATAATAATAATAATAATAATAATAATAATAATAATAATAATAATAATAAAAATTCAATATAAAAAATAATAATAATAATAATAATAATAATAATAATGATAATAATGATAATAAAATAAAGATGCGAAATTGTTAATAGAACTAAGATGTTATTTGATCATAAAATTTAAGCTTCCTGATAAAATAAATTCATGTTTCTTTTAACAATTTTGCATACACCTTTTAATAAAGAAAAATATTGCATTATATATATAAATTTAAATATATATATATATATATATATATATATATATATATAGTATATATATATTATAATATATATATATACTGTATATATATATATATATATATATATATAACCAATCTGTGATCTATTGCATTATAAATACAATATATATATATATATATATATATATATATATATATATATATATATATATATATATATATATATATATACTGGTTCGAGTGGGCGGCGCGATTTACATGCTATAAAATGGGAGGATTGTAAACAAATGCAGGGGGAGATTGATTAATGAAAACAAATTAATATATAGCATGTACATCGTGTTACATCTTAGGCTCCTCAATCACAAGCAAATTACTTGTAATTTAGCTTTATTTACATGCTTATAGAACATTTGGTTTCATCCTGTAGTGCTCCTTCTTCGGCTGTTGTTTCTCCAGGTGAATCCAAAGTTTCATCGCTGAATGAACGACTCAAATAATCCACTATCACGTTATCCTTGCAGCTAATGTGATTTAACCCATTAATGCCCACTGTGTCTATTTAGACACCAAAAACATGACGTCATAAAATTAAATAAAAATAGCATATATTTTTATGTTTTTCGTAGTTGGTACGCATGGTTATTCTAAGGAATAGTTCTTCTAGCGATATATGGCAAATTTTTCCTCAAATTGTTTTATACTTCATTTTTACATAGAGTAATTTCAGTAATAAAATTTTTTATGAAGGTGAGTGTTGACAAGTGTCGACTTGTAAGTGTTTTTGGGGAGTGTTATATGTTTGACTGTTATTTATTACCTTTTTATTTATTTATTAGTGATGTTACTGTGAGCTGAAATGTGAAACGAAATATTTCATTAGTTGAATAAATTTTATAGGGTGTTATTTTACCGCGTGTCTATTTAGACACAGTGGGAAGTAACGTTAACAAAAATTTGAAATTTTTTTGTATTGTGACAGAAACTTTCGATTTCATCTTTACTTGCTATTGTAGGTGAAGAATTAATCCCTTAAAAATAGTTAAATATATACTTATATTATATATATATGAAATATATATATAAAAAAGATATAATATATATATATATATATATATATATATATATATATATATATATATATATATTAATAATATATAATATAATATTAGTATATATATATATTTATATATATATATTATATTTATATTTATTTTTTATTTATATGTAATATATATATATATAATATAAATATATATATATATATATATATATATATATATATATATATATATATATATATATATATATATATATATATATATATAATTTTCAGCAAAATATGGCCTCTAAAAAACGTATCATTATACGAGATGCAGAGGAAATCTTAAATATATTAGAAAATGATGAGGAAGCCGAAAATGTTAGTACTGAGATTGATGCGGTAGATCCTCTTGAAATTGTTCTCAATCCACCTCAGGATGGTGGGAACTTTGATAGAGATGATGCCAAAGGTGATGCAGAGGAATTCACCACCAATGTTAGAGACATTAGAAAGGGAGTTTTATCTCAAACAGCAGAGCTAAGAGCAATAAGAAAAGGACTTACGATAGATATTCAAGTAGAAGAATAAATATCAGAACCGTCAACTAGCCTGTCAAAAAATCGCATAACTTCAAGTAAAGGTAAAAAAAATTTTTTTCGGAAATGGTCTGCAAAATCTTAAAAAAAAATCATCTAAGAAATATGACTGCATTGCAGCAAAGACCAAGTCTGCAATTCTAGAGAACAAAGAATTCAAAGGAAAACCAGTCGACCTTTTCAGGATATGTTTTACGGAGGAACTTATGGATCATATATGCAGAGAATCTGTAAAATATGCTTCTCAAAAAGCTTTACACAAAACATTACACTTTCTGTCGATGATTTGTACGTTTATTTCGTAATTCTTTTGATGTCTGGATCTGGAATTACTCTTGTTCGATGGACGACAACAGTCGAATAACCATTGTTACAAACTCAAAAAAAGAGATCTTTGAAATTGTTAGCTGCAAACGTTGGAGCAAAGGAGAGAGGAAACAAGCAGTTATTCCTCAACCAAAATAGCGTAAAAACTCGAATAAAAAACATGGGAGGAGTGGATGCTATTCGACAAAATGTAAGCTAAGCGTACTCCGATATTTAGATACCGGATTCTCAAAAATGATATTGACCTTACTTCCGCTTTTGCCTAAATGGCAGTGTTGTCAATTTGTGGATGCTATACCGTAATATTGAAAACACTTCGCTTCTTGAATTTACTAGACAAATAGTAATCTCCCTTTTATCTGTTCTTGAAATATCAACAACTTGAGGCGTAAAACCAAGCACTAAAACACAAGTACTGAATGCCTTTCGATTTCACCGAAAAGATCATCTAATGGACAGAATAGACAAGCGTAGGAGATTTGCATTTTGTAGAATATATCTGTCAATTTCGTTTCCAACCAATAGCAATGAAGGTCTTCATACAAATTGCTTGTTATTATTTAAATATATATATATATATATATATATATATATATATAATATTATAATATTATATATATATTATATATATAATATATATAGATATATATATAATATATATATAATATATATATATATATATATATATTAGTATTATTAGTATATATATATATATATATATATATATATACTATATATTATAATATAATTATATATATATATATATAAATATAATATATATTATATATATATATATATATATATATATTATATATATATATATAAATATACATATATATATATATTATATTATTATTTATATAATAATAATATAGATATATATATATATATATATATATATATATATATATAATATATATATATACTCATAGATATATATATATCGTTATATTATATATATATATTATATATGAATATTATTATTTATATATGTATATATATATATATATATATATAATATATAATATATATATATATATATAATATATATTATATATATATATATATATATATATATATATATATATATATAATAAAAATAATAATAAAACTTTAGCAAAAAATATCATTATTCGTAAATTTTCAATTTTTTGCAAACGTTAATGCCCACTGTGTCTAAAAAGACACGGCCAAAAAATCTATGAAAGAGACGGAATTTTTTTAAAATTCTTGAAAATTAATATTTCTAGGACTAAAATAGACTATATATTTAAATTTTAAAAAAAAATTTAAACTTTTTTAATTTCGGGCATTAATGGGTTAAAATAAATCGATACCTTTGAAGGAATAGCGACCGTCTCATAATCCTTTAGTTCAGGTATTTCTTCTTGTTCATGGCAGTTAATGGTCGGTGGTCTGACTGTAAGATAAACTCTCTACCATACAGATACGGCTCAAACTTCTTGATTCCAGTCACTATCGCTAACGCCTCCTTTTCTATCACAGTGTATCTCTGTTGAGTCGCTGTGAACTTCTTACTACCATATGCCAGTGGGTATAGAATACCGTCATCTTCTTGGAGGAGGACAAATCCTAATTACGAATCTGAGGCGTCCACCTGCAATGTGAAGGTCTTATCCAGTCTTGGCATTTTCAAAATAGGTTTGGAACTCAATGCTTCCTTCAGCTTCACGAACGCTTCTCAGTGTTTCTCTTCCCATCTTACTTTGGTTGGTTCTCCTTTTTTGGTAAGATCTGTGAGCGGGGCGGCGACCCTTGCGTAATCTTTGACGAAATCTTGGTAATACCCAGTAAGACCCAGAAATGATCTCACCCGATTTTTGTTCCTAGGTGGCTTGGTCTTCATAATCTTGATTACGTTATCCTCGTGGAGACCCTTATTTCCATTACCAATGTGGTGACCTAGAAATTCCACGTTAGACGAAGCAAACTCACATTTGGTAGGGCGTATCGTGAATCCCTCTTCCTTGAGCCATTTTTATTACATTCTGTAGAGTAGTCAGGTGATCATGCCAGGTCTGGGAGTGTATAATGATGTCATCGATGTAAAAGTCTACATCATTAAACCCATTCAGTATCCTTCGAATAGCCCTGACGAGTGTCGCACCAGCATTCACCTTGCCAAACGGTAACTTAATATAATGAAAGTGACCATCTTCGGTTGAGAATTCGGTCTTATGTCTGTCCTCTGGGTTTATTTGAATTTGCCAGCAGGGTTGTGGAGTCGGAGTCGGAGTCGGGGAGTCGGTAGTTTTGAAGAGGGTGGAAGTCGGGAGTCGGAGCGGTGAGTCGGTTAATTTTGAAAGGGTGGAGTCGGTAGTCGGAGTCGGTTAATTCTTCAAGAGGGTGGAGTCGGAGTCGGAGTCCGAGTCGGTAATTTTGAAGAGTGGTTATCGCTGTAACTTTCAAGCCCTTACAGTAGAATTCACAACAATTTTCAGGCTGCAAATTATAAATATGCTCCGCCACTCCAATCGCCTTCAACAGTTTAGTTAGTAGAAATTTCATCATCTTGACCTTCAATTGTTACCTTTCGAAGTTTTTTAACCTGCACCTTATGTTTCAATTTAGATTATATTCTAGCAAATTCAACCTTCAAGCTTATATTATCTATATTTAAGATGCTGAAGAAATGAAAGACTCCATAGTACGAAGAGAAATTTCTCTCATTGACAATGGTATTATATACTAGCATCTGTTTATATTTAATTCCCATCTTACAGGGTAAGCTTAAATGTAAGATCAACAACAAAAGCTAAATCTGCACTTTGCAACGTGACCATTTGTATTAAAGGTTGGCAAAGAAGTTCAAGAAGAAAAGATACATCTGAACATTTGTAAGTGGTGAACTTCAACTATCCCCATTACTACCTTCCCAAGTCATTTTTCAGAAAGCTCAGAAGATGAGTGTGAAAAACTTCTAGATATTGAAGAACTTAATCGAAAGCGTCGACTGGTTCAAGAAAATGGTCAAGGTCCCTCCTCATCCTTGTACACAATATTCCATAACTTTAAAAAAATTTCTTTGCTGCACTGAAAAAGTTGAAAAAATTGATATAACTTAGAAGCTTAAAAATTAGAAGAGGCTCATCGATAAGCAACTAGGGGTTGTACAACCAGTTACAATTGCTGTTACGGAACTACTTCCAAACTATGTTATCTTTAAAGGCTTTTTTGCTCTTAGCATTATAAAATCAGATCTAAGAGGAAAATGAAGGTGGACCTGGCAGATGCTATTCTATTTTTTAAGAACTAAATCATTCATAATGAGTAAATGACACTAGATGTAAGTTCATGTAGCAAGTGTATCTACATATATATATATAAATATATGATATATATATATATATATATATATATATATATTATATTATATATATATATATATATATATATTATATTATATAGATATATTAATTATATATATAATATATATATATATATATCCATATATACATCTCGCACTGAGCTCTCAATTATGGAATTTCTGTGCGAACAAAAACATTCACAGTACTTCCACATCGCATACAGCTAGATCTAGCTCCGTTGCAATTTCTACCTCTTTCCCTAATTGAAAAATGAAGTTGTATGGTCATCATTTTTATTCGATGGAAACATAAAATACTGAAACACTGTGAATTAAAAGCACACTTCGGAAAAATGACTTCCAGGTTAACTTGCTATGAACAATGGAAGAAACATTGAAACCGATGTGTAACCTCGCAAGGGTCATTACTTTTACTTTGAAGGCGATACTTGTAATTTCAGGCAAGTCCAATACATAATTAAATTACGACATCAGTACACTTACTTTGGGACATAATATATATATATATATATATATAGTATATATAGTATATATATATATATTATATTATATATATATTAGAGGTGTTGCGGATATCCGTTTTCAGGTATCCGCGGATGCGGATTGCGGATAGTTAAAATCACTATCAGCGGATTGCGGATGCGGATAGCGAAATAAAAAGGGTAAATAAACCAAAAATCCCATTCATATATATATATTATATATATATATATAAATATACTATACATTATCACTATGCGTATGTCGATCGCTTCAACGTTGTTCGCTCTCATCAATTTCCAATACTCTATATATAATCAGTGCATATTATTGCTCCGATGTCTCCACTATTTATACCTCGCCACTTCCTGGTCGAGTCGGCTCCTCCATCACCTGCGCTTGAATCTACGGAGTACTCAGCTGGAGCAAAGACTAACAGGAACTATGGTAGCTTTATAATCAAAGTGTATTTCTAATCTAATTATACGTTATAATAATAATATTAATACAAGACAGATGAAATGTTAACATAATCATTTTGTTTTGTGTTAAGAAAGCAAAATAGAATAATAATATTTTTTTATGTAAAATTATAACATCTATTTTTGTTATTTTGGAAATGACATTTTTTTATATAACTATATAGATATATAATATATATATTATATATATATATATATTATATATATATATTATATATATTAATTATAATATATATATATATATATATATATATTATATGATTATTATTATATATTTATATAATTATATATTTATATATATATTATATACTATATATAATTTATGTGATATACTCTATTTTTATAAAGAGGTTGACTCCAGGACCGAAATCAAAAAAAATGTATCGTAATTTCAATGATTTAGAGTAAAATACATTAAACTGAAATATATTGTAAACCTAACCTATATCTATAACCTAATCCATATATAAATCCATAATATATATATATATAATATATTTATACACGAAATTATAATAATAATACTATAACCTAAACCTAACTTAACCAAACCTAACGTATAAATATAATATAACTATTAATACCTTTATATATTAATGGAGTCAACTCTTTAATTTAATGCATTATATATATGTAATTATAATAATGATAAGTTATATTTAATTAGTATATATATTATTAATATATGAATATATATAGTATATATATTATATATAGTATATAATAATTATATAATATATATATATTTTATATATATATATATATATATATATATATTAATATATATATCTATATATATATATATATAATATATATATTAATATATATATATATACTATATATAGTATATATATATATATATATATTATATATATAATAATATATATTTATATATATTTATAATATTATATAATATCACGATTGGAAAAAAATACTCTGAGGGATTGGACCTAAAAAACCCCAGTACCCAATGTAGGTTTATTGTGGCGCTTTTATTACTTTATTACTCTGTCATTGTGGTGTCATATCTCTATGTAGTTGGGTTATTTTTTTTGGATATTTCGCAACTCTGTTTGTGCACCGCGCACGGAGGAATCCTTTTTTATCCCGCAATTTCCTATTCTCTCTCCCGACGCGTTGGTAAAAGATGAATGCCATGCTATATAATTGACTTTGATTGTATTTTGCTTTTGGTAAACATTTAATAACTTTGTAAACGTTTCTCTTCTAGATTTATGTGTTGACAAAGTTCATAATAAGCAATAAAATAGCTTACATAAGAAATATTAGCGCAACATAATAATATATCCATGATGAAGTTATGTGTTTGCTGGTATAACTCATGTGCACGATGCTGCCATTAATAATTGCCGATCGTGCTCGCCTGAAGACGATCTGAACTTAGACTAGCGCTAGCTCTGTACACTTTGGAGTTTGGTAGAGAGGACTTGTAACAGGTAAATTTATGTAGAGAGATTCTCACTGTACTGAAAATTGTTTCATGGGCGTAATATATGGTGGTGTGGAAACCTATTATATCAATTACCTGAATCATATTCATATACAGATAACGACACAGTGAACTTACTGTAATATTATTCTTGATTCGCCTAAACGGTGTTTGTGCTATTCTTTAGTGATATTTATCTTCGATCAACATAGAAGTGTCTTTTGACACCTTCTGAACACACGCTATGTACATACAGCTGCGCTGCTAGAAGCATATGAGCAACAAGAATCGGCTCATTTCGAGGTGCTATCATTTTTTAGACTACTGCTGAACTCTCTCATGCTGGTTGCTCTTATGTTATGTAATTGTGTTTCTTGGGTTCTTTAATTTTGGGGGGGGTGTTGTTAGATTCTTATATTTTACTTTTTATATTTTAGAGCGTTGTGTTAGTTTTATTTCTGTCTTCTTTTTATAATGTATATAGTCTAATTTTTATTTTCTTATTCTAGTGATTCTTCTTAATATGGTCTCGCAGGAATATTCTCCGCCCTCGCCCTTAGCAGCTGACTCATTAAGGGCTGCGTAAAGGCAGAATATCAGCCTGCCCTTTAGTCAGGCTGATAATTTCTGTCCTTTAGGCAGCATTTTCATCACATAGGCATCCTAAATTAATTTTTAACCCTCTGTAAAACACGGTGTTCCGTGTGGGAGAATTAGTGTCATTGTTTAGTGTAGGCTGATTCTTAGGCACAAGACGTTTTCGTGACTTCTAGGGGCGTGCTCGGAGGATGTCGCACAGTTTTGAAAACAATCGCGCTATACACTCTGATCCGATCGCAGCACTCCGCAAGCTCGGACGCTCGCCAACTCGCGCTCGCCTTCTGTCCAACTTCCTTGTCACCTAAGTCCGCGTATGCCTTCGTTTTTATTTCGCTGTGTTTTTCGAAATAATTCCTCCGTATTTTTCTATTATAACTTCATAATGATATGTATTTTTAATTATCCTAATCAGATATGGACATACTCCAATAGACATAACATTACAGTCACCTCATAATATATATACCAACTACACACCTACTCATTCATACTCTAGTGTTCCATTCCCTCTATATCTCCCCCGTATTCATATATTTCACTCATACGTTAATTTATTCTTAATACCCTATTTCACATTCACAACGTGTACTAGTATTTATATCTATGTGTCTTAGAGTGCTCTTCTAAAAGTGATGGTATTTCCACAATCTCCCTTATTACTCCATAGTTTCTAATTTAGAATCTCATATTTTCTCAAAATTTGTACTACTTTCACTATATATAATATATTATATATATTAAATATATATTAATAATATGTATAAATATATAATTAAATTAAATATATTTTAAGATTATATATATGTTTTATATATAAAATATGATATAATAATTAAATATATATATATTTTATATTATATATTATTATATATATATTATTAATATATAATATATATTACTATATATATATATATATATATATATATATATAATATATATATATTATTATATATATATATATATTTAATAGTATACTCATACTAATTGATACTCTATCTGTGAAGAAAGGGTTTCACATGGATGATCCTGAAACCCCTTTGAGGCCACCTATACATCATTATACTCCGTGAATATATCATAATGGTATGCCAACATGTTTACATTCTCCGCTATCTCGCAAAAAAATTATAATGCGTGACGTACTTATCTCGCTCTCGCCAGGTGGTGCTTGGATAGCGTGGCACAGGAATACGGTGAAAGCGAAAATGTGTATTGCATGCGACTTGGTCCGGGCAATTATGACAGAGATGCTCGTGACTCTATCGTCGTGTAGTATCGCGCGCTAATATCAATCCTCCTAACCTACCCGCAAGGTATATAAATAACTCATTTAAAATTGTCCTCTGGATTTAATTATTAAATATAAAGTGCATTCTCCATGCCTATATACCGAACTGAACTCTCGGAACCTCCGATAGCCTCTTATAAGGATAAGTGTTTGTTGGTATACCTTTAAAACAGATTGGAGTCTCCGTCGTGAATTGCCCTATTTATATATATTAAAATAAAATTATGTGTTAACTTATATATAAATTCATTTTATGCATTTAACATAAAATTTATTGGTAAAATAGCTATTTCCATATTAAAAGTTTTAGAAAATAAGCGCTACAATCAGATTTTTGTGCATTTATAATTATATATATATATGCCAAATAATATTTATATATATATATTAATATACATATTATTATAATAATTTTTTATTATTATATTAATATTATATATATATATATATATATATACTATATATATATATATAATATATATATATATATATGATATATAATATTATATATAATAGATATATATTAATATATATATATACGATTATATATATATTATATATATAATATTATATATAAATTTAGGTTCTAATATAAGGTGCTTAATATGTAAGTTTTCCCTATAGTTTGCACTAGAATTATAACCACATAAGTTAGGTATTACTCATACTTATAGTAAGTAGGGTAAATTTAATTTGAACTGTGATATAGTAACAGTGTCTCAAAATTTGATATACAACGATGCAGATTGAGGAGATATATTCAAGCTATCACTCTTAAACAGCACGTAGCATACCAAGATATAAAAGTTGGACTCTCACCTCACCTCCCAAAACACACAACTAGATCATATCTGTTTCATTATATCAACTTCACACAGCGAGAGTCACCCACAGCTAGGCATATAAGGGTGATACTTCTCATTCCAATACTACTTAACCACACATTACAGCCAAACTCCCAATAGAAACTATACTAACTCAACACAGATACATTTAGCACACCTTACACAGCCCACAATGCCTAGACACATAACACCCACCCTATATACATCGAGCGACCCCGCCTCTTTAACCGGACCATCCTTCGGTTCCCATCACTATCTATCGTTACCTACCTCTTAACACCCATATCATAAAACACATAAGACATTTCGATCGTGAGTGTGATACCTACACTACCGACATAGCTCAGTTCGAGGAAGCCGCGTCACACCCGCATCGTGATCAGCTTATTGTGATATAAACACAGCACAGCGAGTGACGTAATGATTGTACATTTATATATATTCACACATACATCCTACCCATAGGCAGCTTGCAGTTCATCAGATACATCCAATATATATACCATTACACCAGCCAAGCAACACATTATATTCGCGTCTTACGCACAACATAACATCTCACCCTTGATACATACAAAGTTATATACCAAGGCTCGAAGTTAGACGGTCTGAGCTATTAACATCGCATACAACTTATCATCAACGACTTAAATTTATAAGAGGTACTGCTGACACAGTTTGGCTGATCACCCTATACTTATTTATAATGAAAAATAAGATATATACCTTATAGGTATGTGATTTGTAAAATGATAGAGTGTTAAAGTAGTATTATATATATATATTATAAATATACATAAGTGGTGCTATAATAATTTTTCGGGTACTTATTTCTAGAGTAGTGATAATAGTTACTATATGGGGGAGATCTATAAGTGTAGAACTATAGTGAATAGTCACCCTCACTCAACTGATTCAAATAAAGAGCTTTATGTGCATTTCATGTATCTGCATAGCGGAACGCGGATCCAAGAGGAGCGTTTAAGGAAGGCCGGGTAAAGCTACCATCATGTCCTTTACTCAAATTCACAATATGATGAGTCCGTGAGCTTAATCTTGTGAGGCGACTTGAAGTATCGAAACTCTAAAACCAGGAAAAGCTGAGCAATAACATAACTCAGAGAATTTAAAATAATTTTTATCATCTACTATATTGGTTATAGCCATATCTCTTGAAATAATAAAAATAATGAGAGGTAAATGAAAGAAGAAGAAGAATGAGAAAGGAAGAAAAAAAAAGAATCCACAGATGAGTTGTGCTAGTAAAATATCTCAAAAATTATACGGTGCAGATCAATTGCATACTACTTCTATCTAACAAGTGTACCACAATTTAGAAGGTGAAAACTTGCAGTATCTTTGAAAACTTACATTTAAAAGATATCACTTCGAGTACAATCAGGTAAAAATCAAACTAAGATCGTGTGTTTTAACGGTAGAACACCGAAGTGGGGGCAAGAAATTAGAAGTATCGTACATGTTTTGGTGCTCTTTATCTTGCTTTTTATTCTGCCTCCTCTACTCCATGTTTGTTTAGCTGCTTACTAGACTACTTACTGATAGAATTTCATATTCTGTGTATTTTTGTACACCTTTTAGCTTATATTTTTACTGGCTTGGGTGTATTACTTGACACAATTTTTTGTCTCTAATGCTCAGAAAGTCTAAATCATACTCTCTGTACAAACGCCCTACGCTTATACAGGGTAATCAATGAGTGAGGTGTTTAACCTAACTACCTACGGTGAGGGGATATTTAAGGTATATGTCATTTTGTTACCTGCTCAATTTACTGGCTTATTAAACTCTAAATGTTCTTTACTGCTTTATAAACTTCATATGATTTTTACTGCTCTTATAACTCATATGTTTTATCAGTTAACTTTCACATATTTAATTAAACATTTACATACTATTAAATTGACTCGTAATTAAATCAGTTAAATATCATAATAGAGGTGTTCACCTAACACCTAAGGTGAGAGATTAGTATGCTTTTGTTTTACTGCTCGTACTGCTTTTACTCTATGTTTTACTGCTTAACTCCATGTTTTACTATTGTTCTCTTTAATACTATTTACTGCTTTTTACGTGCTTTATTATAATTTCTGGCTTTACTGGCCTTTTAACTTTTCATGCTATTAACTGACTTATTTATTAAACTCATAATAATTAATTATATACATTATGATTATTTTATGTGTAGTTTTTAATACTTTTTATTTATTTTTATTATTATTTTTATTTATTTTTATATTATTTTTATTTATTTTTATTATTTTATTTTTATTATGTTATATATATATACTAGTAGTTATTTTACTCTATATAATTAGCCTAATTGTTATTATTATTTATAGAACACCACCTATACACAACTAGTGAGCGTGTAGCACATACACACACACCAACACCACAACACACACACACACACACACACATACACTATACAACACAGACACACTAACATCATACACACTATACTAAACTTTATACCAACTAACATTACAACTTATTACACTTATATATATTACACCACATCATACTATATGTAATCAACTATACTCATATACCCATAGTAACATACTACATTTATACATACATATATCATACAGCGGTCATCACACTACACATCTATACACTTTATTACACCTACATTCTCACTTATGATTACTTAATTAACACCATCAACCCACTTCTCACTCTCTCTGTCATCACTTCACCATAATTAATCCATAGCACTTGTACGGTTTACACTTACACTCACACACAGATTTACTTACACTCACACAGATTTACTTACACGCACACACACGTTTACTTACACACACACAAGTTTAACTTCGTTACACTAAGATCTCAACAGAGTGTTTACTTTACACACACAGATTTACTTACACTCGCACACAGATTTACAGCACCAGCCACTCGACTCATCGGCACCAACGACAAACACAAACACCACGTCGCACACTCTACACAAGGTATTAAACTCAGGGTTAATTTTATTAAAAAAATCATATTGATATGGTTTTACGAGGGAATATAAGACATCGCTTGATATAAAGCAATTAGTATTACTGAAGCTCCATTCAAATTATAAACCTGCTCTCTACTCTCTCAAAGTTTCCTTTAAACTATCTATAATAATCAAATTCTATTTATCTCTTTGTTTCAAGATAGAGATATTATACTATTAATCTCGTTTTTACTTTTTTGCTGTCTCATAAATTTTTAAGTATAGACTATACAAGTTTTTTCAAAACTACTCATTTAGCTAAGAGTATTCTTATTGACACGTGTCTTCACTACTCTCGCTCATATATTGGCTTTAAGTCTTCTCAGCCTAATAAATAGGCTCAAGTGGAGGTCTCTTAGACTCCACATATTACAGTGTGAGGCCAGGCCCCTAGGCACCCCTCACTAACAACCAAGCTTTGCCACGTTATTTGTCTTCTATCTCGCAACCAATTACTGACTTTTCAATCACGATCCTGTCCTCAAGCCATATGATAATAAATACTAATCAAGATAATTCTAAATTACCAGATTTCATGTTAACTCTTTCTCGCTATATTCGCATAACATATGGTGACATTTTCTTATCTTACCAAACTTCATTTCTATGTTTCTTTTATTTCAAGGAATCACAATTCCTCTCAGCTCTCAGGATGTCTTATCTCTCTCAAATCTTCGCCGATGTTACACTGGCAATAAATACTTTTCAAAACGTATTTTTATAAATTAATTCAGGTTTTCTGGTTATTCTTTATTATTTTCTTTTTATCTAATAGTACATTCGCACAAATCCCCAATCACGAGAACAACATACATACTAACCCTTATCCCTATACAGTTCCGCAACTCCGACTCCTCTCTCTCGCTCAACAAGCGTGTTTGAAATAACTAACTTGGCTCAGAAATCCTCAATTATTTCATAGACGAGTATCTCATTTCTCATTTTAGAACTCTCCTGCTGCCGTATCTCTAACCCTTATTTCTTTCCCAGGTCCACAATACTATATTCAAACTTTGAACCCTTTTCTGCATGTTATAATTGTTGGATTGCTCACTATCACTTTATTTTTATCTAATTTTCTGCGCTAACATCACTAATACAGCGCGTCCCTAGGCCTTAAGATGTATTTATGGCCTAAATTTTAGGAATAATGCCTTTGTAGACGTGGGAAGCCATTAATTTAACTCACTTGATATACACTCTCAGGTCAAAATAGGGATCTCTTATCCCGCCTCTTATAGACATAGATGTACACTAGCAACTCTATGTAGATTTTCATTATTTTTAATCATACTTATTAATTACCATTAAAACACATAGAACATGCTGGATCGTAACAACAACAAAACCGGTAAGCTCTTCATAAGCTATGAGCTAAATAAGGATAATATGTTTTATTCCTTACCTGTGATTGGTCCGAGTAATTCCTATCTCTCTTATATTGAACCTCGTGTATTGAGTCGATTTGGTCTTATAGCGATGAATTATATAATTTTTCGTCTTTTTGAAAATTATACTTGTGTTCTTATTCAAAGTCGCTGTTTATATGATACTATTGAAGCAGGTGTGTGTTTTATTCTATCTTTATAGACGATCCAAATACTCATTTTAAAAATCTATAGACTTATATTTTAGTGTTTAAGCGATGCAACAAGTTATTACTGATTGTATACTGAAACTTGTTTTTGTGTTGAATTAAGTGTTATATATCATATTTATTAAATATAATTACGGTACATTTGATAGAGATATTATTATTTAATTTCACTAGATAATAGTATACATAAAATATTCCTCAAGTTACGAGCTAGTGTGGCAGTGGAAGACGCTAAGCCGACGGACTCAGCATGAGCCTCCACCCCGCAAGGCAGCCAACCCCCGCATCCCGTGGTGCGTCCCGCGTAAGTTCTTCCGGCCCGCCACAGAGGGTGGTGCGCGCCCAGCGAGGTCGCGAAGTATTCCGAGAGTCGGCGTTCCCGCCCGCCGGCGTTGCGGCCCGCAGGCGGAATGTTTTCTAAGTGCTAGAGTACTCATATTGGTATTAATTTGTTCATGCAGTACTACACACACACGCACACATACGGATCGGAGCACCACACACCACACAACACCACAACCACGGCACTCAGGTCACGCTTCACATATAACGTATTAATTATTAAAACATTTATTTTTATTTTATTTATATATACTTAGTGTTATTTACTTCATGGCCTATTTGTTAAATTAATATTATAGGAACACACGATATACACCAAAACACACACGCACAATACACACACACATACACACACACACTCACACGCACACTCACTACACATAATAGCGATATAAATTATAAACCATGTTATTTTTTATTTCAGTCGAGTGTGATGACGTCGGATATACTGTCAGTGTTTTTTTACTTCATGCCCCTT
>JABUQX010060952.1:32500-52721 GCA_015478945.1 Trachelipus rathkii | reverse complement strand
CACTTTGTTAATGTTAGCATTTATTCATAGTTTAGTAAGTTAGAAATGTTGGGTAATGTTCAGTCTCGGTGTGTTATGATGATTTATGGTAAACATGTGAAATTACGTTGTTACATTACAATGTAATTTATGTTAATTCTAATGATTTGTCGGGAACGTATTTTATATTAACGGCTTTGATTTGTAAGGAACTTGAGAAACATTGGCATTTATTCATTGTTCCATATGATAGATACTATAGGATGTGTTCAGGTTGTTAGGCTAGGTCAAATATTGTTATGTAATCTGAATTGATAATGACTTAGCTTTGTCAATGATAGCCTTTTATCTATACTTAAAGCATGCTAGGGTAGTTATGCTATGTTAGCTTTGATAAGTTAAAAAACTTGGTTTATGGTAACAGTTATTAGTAGATTTATAATACACAATGAACGTACAAATATGACTTTAATCGTTTAATCAAAGGATCATGATCGAGGAAGCGGGGTGAAAGGTGAAGGCTGAATAGAATTTGATCTCTTGATTTACTGGCTAATTGATATTTTTAATAAAATAGAATGAAAATTTAGTAAAAACGTAAAATCTTTTTAATAATTTTATATGTTCTTACAAAAAACATTTTTATGTTATGTTGCACAAGTAGTTAAGTTTAATTAGGACTTTAATCGATCTATTGTGACTTTAATCGCTATAGTTAGGAGTGAATAGAGTTTGATTTATTGACTTACTGTCTTTGGGTAAGTAAAAGTGCACATTTTTAATAAAAAATATTAATAAAAACGCAAATGCAAATTAAAAGTTTTTTAAATAATAAGTAAAAAACTTTAAACAAAAATAAAAAATACAAATTTTAAGCATAATATTTTGTCAAACACATGAAATATAATATCTTACGTACGTCTAAAGAACATAAGGCTTGAGACTGATATAGTGATCATCTATGTAATTATTAGATGAATTCAATTCATTGTAAAGGTAAACCCCTTTTCGGGGTTTGGTATCCCAACTCATGTGGGTGTCTTACCATTTCACTTTCTTCAGGAAATTATCATTCAGCTTCTTAGTAAATAAGGAATGATGCAATATGCAATTAAACAGATCCGAAACAAGTTTTTTTCAGAGGTAGTACTCCCAAGGGTGTGCTCTGAAACCCGTCAGTCTTATGAAACTAACAAATTCAGGATCTATGGTGTCCTAAAACTGTAAAATGACACCAGTATTGCTATATTAGACGAATATGTGCTTATCCTGCATCGTACCACGCAGCCCATGCTACGGTTCCTGCAATGGTGCAGTGCCCCATCTCTACTTTCTTATTTAACTACCCACCTCCCCTCCCCTTCCCCACCTTAAAACAATAAATGCAGAGAACAAGAATCTCAAAAGCTAAAACAATTACACGCATAAGAATCTCACCGGCAAAACCAACACACACCCCAGATACACAGGAAACACAAAAAAAACCAAACATTAGGAAAACTCACGTCCAAAAACTAGAATCTTCAACAAACACCCATAAACCTCCACAAATCCCACTATTCATCCATCCCTTATGATAAATAGAATACCAATTATCAAAACCCCCCTCCCACACACCAACCCCCCCCGCCTCCTAATCTTTCCTCGGGGAAATGGGCAAATCAGCCACTCCCATCCCACTTCCTACACGCTGCACTGTAAAAAAACACCGGAGATTTGTGAATCTTCGCAACAAACCTCTTTCCTTTAAATTACTAGAGCCATTCTTTCATTAGAAAAGATTGATTATATCATGAAAAACACCTAAAAATTCTTTGGAGAGCAAGGGCATACATCATAACCCCCTTAAACGTCAAAGCCAAAAAAGACCCCAACTCCCCTTCCCTCCTATCGGCCCCCGAATGTTCTCGTCTCCTATGTTCCATATCAAGGTAATGCTAGAGTTAGAGAATCATAATATTAAATAAATTTCCCATGCTATTCCCTCTCGCCAGACTTTTCCAAACGGATTTAAAAGGCAACCACTCACAACCACAAGCCCTCACTTCCCTCACCACAAACACTCATTAACGGCTTCAACCAATTCACCTTCCATAGATCCCAACTACCTTGCCAATTCAACCTATTTACAGTCGATATCCCTACCCCCACAACCTCCTAATTCAAAAATCCTCCATTCCGAATATAGAAAAAAATAGACAAAAAAAATGATTGTTCCGTATTCATTCAGAAGAACACTTGGCAAAAGATTATAATAAAAGAAATGTTTCCCACTCAATTCAAACAAAGGTTTTTGAACGGCGTCCCACAGGGAGCCATTTCTCTCTCCATTTTTATTAAACTTTTTTCACTGCAGAAAAACCTAACCCACCACCAAAATCCAGCCACCCAAAAACCAACAACTACATCACAAAAGAAATGCAGAGAACGACAATTAGCGACTTATATTCCCACAAACACCCAGGAACACCCCGTCAAACAAAAGCCCACAACCAACACAAAAAACAAAGAATACCTACACTCTTTAGAAAACTGTTAATCCCAAAAAATAGAATGACAGACAAACACGTCCCCCCCACAAACCATAATTAAAGATCCTTCTTCTATTCACGTCCCTATAGTTAACCACCGATCCGGCTCGTAATTCTCGTTCCCTTCCTATTCCCCTATTTAATTTACGCTGAGCAATGAAGGGCGCCGCGGGCGGCGTGCGGCGCAGGGCGGTTAAGCAAGAAGGAGAAGCGGCCCGACAAAAATACGGAAAGGACTGTTATCATACGATTCTTCGACCCACAATTTTGAAACGTTTTCCCACCCATTATTGACTCATCACTTCACAAAATCCTCAAACGATAAACTAAATACACCCTTCCGATACCCTTCCCAACACAATTTTTTCGGACAGACAGATAAACACCATCAATACTTCTAAAAAGCAACTCTCCTTATCTTTGTTAATATAAACTATGCCTTCCCAGCATGGTTCCCTGCAATTTCAAATTCCAAACACAATATAACTACAAATCACTCCCAAAACGCAGCCCCCTTACAGAATTATAACAGCGGTTGCACTAAAAAACCCACCCCAATGCCAACATTTACACGAATGAACCTCCCATCCCTCCCCAATTTTCACACATCTGGAGATAGGTAGCGGACCCAATTTTTACCAGAAAGGACCCGAAAAAGCGGCCTTTTACCCAAGAAAAGAATCTACAACTCCCCCCCCCCCCCCATCGACAAAATCACTTCCTCAACCCAACGTACTCATCCTTGGCGCCACCCAATACTATTAATACTTATAAATAATTCCCCCCGCCCTCCTCCATAATTAGGCCATTGGACTTCACATATTCCATTCCCAGCGTAATTAACTATCTTCTCCCAGGGTGTTCTCTGAAATCCTTCTAACTCCTTCATTTTAATATATTTTTATTTATTATTACTTTACAAAAAAAAAACCCTCCCCCAAAAAAACATACTCCCCAAAAGAAAGAAACGATGTCTAAGAAGAAAGACCAAAAATGACCTCGCATCAAGGTGCAGATCGGAGTCCGTCAACCACCCCGCAGGGGACTTCAATGCATATAAAACATATGATTAAACTCAGACAAAAACGTCAACTCGTCCCAACTTTGCACCAGTATCCACATTCTCAGATTACAATAGAGCACTCCTTCTGAGATGCCCCACTCTCGAACGCCTCCCCGAGCCAATTCTCTGTTATGTTGTCTCCTCTGTCAGCTCGACTGGTGAGAACCGCCCGGTAAGGCGGCGACCGGAAAACAAACTTATAAGAGAAAAGCAACCCCTAGTGTAGGCCCTTTCCAATTTAAAGGTGTGGACCAAGTGGGCAGAAGATAAGGATATAGGTTAATATATAATTTTTAATATAGGCTTATATTATTATAAATATATATATCATATATATATAATATATATATATTATTATTATTACCTACTTATTATTATATAAAATCTACCTACTATACCTACTCCATCATATACTCACCTACTCACCCAGCATAAGACATACATACACTTCCCTACACACTATATATAAATTTCTTGTACCCTATACTCCCTACTCACCTATAATTATAATATAATATATAATATAATCATATAATTTAACATACTATAATAACTATTACTCAGATTTATGATAATATAATATAATTATATATATATTTAATATATATATATAGTATATATATATAATATAAATATATATAATAATATATATATATTAGTTATATAGTGATGAGTGGAAAGGGTGAGGTATGAGTGAGCTATATGGGGCCTTATATATTATGTGGTTATTTTACCTTCCCTTTTTTTTTTGTTAATTTTTTTTATATTTTATATAATTATTTTTTCCAGCATTTCTCCCCCGATTTAGTAGCTTCGAAATCCACCCCCCCCTTTTTTTTGTGTTTGCACACAAATTTAAATTAAAAGTTGATTATATACTTGGATTTATTCTACCAATAGTAAATTTTGCCGGATCTAACATTGGCTCCAATTACATCCCTTTAAAATTATACTTTTCCGGAACCAACAATCATTATGAGAGATATAATATTTATTTATAATTATAATAATTAAATATTAGTTAATATAAATTTTAAAAAATAAATACTGCGGCGTGGAATAAGCAGGTCCTAACCTCCCCCTGCGCCCACTCTCTCTCCCCCCCGGCCCGCCCGACTCCTTCGTCGCTATGGTCTCAGCTTGATGAACTCCCCATTGCAATGACAATCTGCCTGTAATTTTTAGTAAACCGAAAATAACTAAAAAAATAGAAACCGATAGTAACGAAAATCATTATAGGTCAATTGTTTATGGTTTTAGGTTAGGGTTCAGGGGAGGTGACCCCCTCTCTCGTTTTGGTGTGTGTTGTGTATGTTTTTCGCTTTCCCCTTTCCCCCCGCCCCCCCCCCCATCTTTTTATGCTATTTTTTTTTGTTTTTTTTATATTATTTATGTGTTAAGAAGTACTTAATTGTTGTTGTTTGTGCTTCTACAAGGTTCCATTTTTGCATCCAAAATCTCTTTGGTTTTCCTTTGGGAACGCCGATGTTAATTTGCCTTACTCGGAAAGTGCACTCCAAAAAAAACTATTTATCTAATTAAATATATTATTAAATTGATGATTATAGTATTATTAATTATTGGGGCCATTCACTTATAATCTCATACCTCTAATCTCATTCACTTCATTCATGCATTAACTATGCTCAAAACTCCTAGATTTATCTGATAATTTATAATTACATATTAAATAGTTATTCATTTAATTATTTTAGTCAATTATGACTTCCGCTATATTCTTCTTCATTTTTTCCATGCTTATAGGGTGTTCGCTGATTTCGTAAAATATAGTGATCAGGGAGTTATTTATAGTTAGCAGATCCGATAGTTTTTTTTAAGATACAGAGAGGTCAGCCCTAAATGCAGAGAGAAAACACATAAACCACCTTATATAATATATATAAGTTATATTATATATAATATATATATATATATCTATATATATATAATATATATTATAATATAATATATATATATATATATATATATATATATTATATATATAGATGTAAAATCAAAGAAATATGGAGAGAAATGAAATTGTAGTGTAATTATTGTATTATTTTGCATTATAAAATAGAATATATATAAATATATATATAATAACTATTACTATATAACCTATATTCAATATTATAGATATATATATTATAGTGTGATAATAAACTTTTATTTCCATTATATTTACATTGATATATTATACCTTTTTCTGACAAATTATAATGTTATTATATAATTGGCTTCACACACTTCCTACATATAAAATAATATAATAAAAGAGAATAAAATATATTAATATATAATAACTGAATATATATAATTTAAAATAAATAATGCAGGTTGAAGATAGATTTATTATTATGTATTCTGGGTCCTTAAACTTCTATTTTTATATATTTATATACGCCACTATAATATAATTATAAATAACACTTTTTCTATAATTATTTATATGTATTATAGATTAATTATTAGATAAAATACACCTATCCTTATTATTACCTCATTAATATATTTTTATATTAATTTTATATAATATTATATATTATAATTTACTAATAAATATTATATATATTATTATTTATTAACTTATATATATTATATATATAATAATAATATAAAACCTTATAGTATATAGTGAGATTTAGGGCTATGCCCGTGAGTTATGAAGTTTTATTAAAACAAAAAATCTGTTGTCCGAGAACCTAGTATTAATTTAAAGATAAAAAACAATGATTACAAAAAAAAAAAAAAGAAAGAAATAAATAAAAAAAAAACTAAGAAAAAAAATTAAAAACAATAAAAATTACTCAACTTTTAACAAATAAAACCATTTGTATGTTAATATTCAATAATAAAGTAAAAAATCTTTATATTTCTTATCGGATTTCAGCCATGGCTGACAAAATGTGCCATAAGATTCTTTCCTTTACTCACTCACGGCCATACCAACAACCCACTGCATCTTATATATCCAAAATAATGCAAAAATTTAATTTTTAAACAAATGTATTGAATAAGTATTTTTTCTTGTGGTAGTGAAGTAATTTTTTCCTTGTATGGTATTTCCAAAAAAAAAAAAAAAAAAAGAAAAACAATGTTTTACTAGAATTTAAAAAAAAAAAATTGTATAATGTCAAAATGTAACAACTTTAATATGCCACGTTTGCTTATCTTTTTCAGAGTTTATTTTTTATATTATTAAGGTTAAAATTTTACATTATAAAAATCTCATGTGTACAAGAAAATTCTGTAATGTTAAAGTTCTAATTAATGAAATGCCTAATAAACCTTGCCGAAGAATTTCCACCAAGGAAGGAGTTCTGGCGCAAACGCTTGAAAGCCCACCCGGTTATTGAAAGAATGACCTTTTTTTTTAATCCCCAAAGAGTTACAAGGAATAAATACAGGATTAAAATGTTCCCCCAAAGAGAAGTTTTAGTGAAAAGAGCTTATGTTATAAGTTAGATGGGGAATAAGTATTTTAAGTGGTTGACCCCCATATCTGCAATATTTCTATTCAAATGAAGGATTAGAATAAATAATATCACCTAAAAGGAAGGTTATTCAAAGACTTAAACGGAAATTATGTATAAAGAAAAAACACAAGGTCCCTAAATTAACACACATTGGACCGCTTCCCCCCCAATAAGTTTATTAAGAAGATCAAACAAAATTATTTGACAATATTTCAAAAAAGACCAGTGTAGAGGGAATGTGCCTGGGAGGAGGCTGGGCAAGCCGGGCATAAAGAAAATATGCTAAAAATGACCACGAAGATGATCATATAAGGGTATTATATGAGGTCAGTAACTGAGGTATGTTTAAATGGAAACTTACATACCGTATTTAATTATTTTTTTAACGTATAGATTATATAGTGCATTGGGTAAGTTATAAGTAACAATAGTTTTACTAAACTAACCAAAAATAATTGTTTTAATTTTAAATAACATTTTCCATTGGAAATTTCCTTATAAAAAATTAAATCTCATCATAGTCTAGTTAACCATTGAGTTTTATTCAAAGTTTGATGCTCGTTTCAATTAATTGCACAAAATTTATTTAAAATTTTTAATAAGAGGACCAGAAAAACTAAATTTATGGACCTTTTTTTTTACAGGACCCAAAGTAACTGTCAGAAAGGGCTTAACTTGATTACTTCAAGCAACACCAGTTCTTAACCAAACTGCTCAAATTAAATTTAAAAAAGAAACTCCAAGAATATTGAAAATAAAAGAAATCCAAAAAAAGAAAACTGGATTTGATAACTAAAGAACTATAAAACCAAGTTGTTCTTATTAACTTTATCCAGAAACTGATTCACAGAAAGCCCCATTCAGAATCGAAGCAATTCTGAAGGAAAACAGTTCAGCGTCCTATGATTGAAAATGCTTTGCAACATTCTGTTAAACGAATGAATTCTTGATCTCTGATTACAAAATTGCAGATGGTTTAAGTCAGGGGCTGGGCGGAGTCTCGTAAAAAGAAATTTTTCCGACCCCCCTCCCGACTCCTTAAGATTCAAATTTTAAATTTTTTCGAACTTCCGACTCCCGACCCATCCGAACTCCCTTATTAAACAAAAAATTTTCGACTCCGACTGCCCTCCACACTCAAACAAAAAAAATTCGACTCCGACTCCACAGTATCAAATGCAACAACTTTTCCCCACCTAACTGACTCGCGAACTTCCTTCTTAATGTTTACAAAAGTTCAATATAAAAATTTTTTGTTTCCAACTATTTTTTTCGCTTGCTTTGAGAATTAAAAAAATGGATACCACTTTTCCAATTGAACTCTAATCAAATGCCCTATAACGGTAAAATCCGTAAAGACTAGAGTTGTGGGGTGAGGCAGATGATGTGCGTCATCCTGCAATTATATTTTAATTTTTCCCCTTCTACCCCCGCATTCCTGCATGAATTATTTCATTATTGCAAAAGACACCCAACAGAGATTAGCGGATAGTATTCATTTATGAATTTATGAGAGGACTAAATATCCCCTCAACTTTTTTATTAACCGGCCAAGATGGTTCAGACTCGTTGAGAATAGTCGTGTACCGAGTGCTTGGAGAGGGATGGGGAGGAGAAAGTAGAGATTTGAGAGCGTGGTCTCCCCGTGTTGTAGTGCGTGTCGGAACAAGGCACACGCCCAAAGGGGGGGTGGAAAGGACTCTGGGAGACAGTGATTTTGATAAATACAGAGTCTTCCCTACACTTGGTAATTTGTTTTTACTCTTCTTTAACGGTTCCATTGAAGACCGGTCCAGTACAACCTCCTCCACGCGCGCATTATCTCCAGAAAATCCCTCTCTGTTTGCCCAGGCACCCCCGAGCATCTTCTCTAAGAACGTTCAACGGATGTAAGAGCGGTGTGCCTCAATGGCTGCTATTAAAGGAGGGTAGAGGAACTGTTCAAAGGTGACAGAACAACTTGGATGCTGGAGATAGATTAGTAGATTTCAAGAATCGTGCAAAACGCGGAATTTCGCATCTGCAATAGGTAAACTTTTCTGGAGCCTAGATACACAACACCAAATTTCTTGAACCACGTGTTCACAAAGGGGTTAAAATTTATTTAGATATGCCTAAGGACTGTGAATTTGATGAAATGCTGCTAAAGCAAGAAATTTCACCAGCCAATATAAAAATGGAAAAGATTGCAGAACACCGACCACCACATTATTACTATGCTGTATTAGCGAAACCAATTATGCAGGAATCCGGACAAAATCGAACGGATTTCTTGCTCTCGTCTAGCAGCCCCCCCCCCCACCCGATATGAGAGCAGTACGTCAGAGGTGTCAAAGGACACTCCTGTCATTGATCGAAGATTATCAAAGGCGAAAACGCTCGGAATCTCGGATAAAGGTCCATTGGTTTGATGGCGTGGTAATAATTGTAAAAGTTTTGCACATCTTGAGAATCGGCACGGGAACACTTAGCCTTACCTGAATTTGTTTGTTTTCAAAAATTTTCAAAAAAAAAAGGGTTGGGTGTAGTGACGCGCAGCATCTTTCAGCGGATGCAGATCTCATTGACGAAAGAAAGAGTGAGCGAAAACTGTGTCCCTGTTAAAGGTCAGAGCATTTTAGTTTGTGTTTTTAAAATGGCGATAATCTGAGGGAATTATTGTAATTTACAAGTCATTATCTCGTACATCAGTTAACTTTTTTTTTTAAATGGCGATATCAATTAAACTCTGGAGTTTCAAAAAGAGTTGAGGCTCATATTCTCGCAAATCTAGTAACACAGGTAATATATATATATATATCATATTAAATATATATACATATTATATTATATATATATATTATATATATGTATATATATAATATATATATATATATATATATATTAATATATAAATATAATATAATTAAGAAAGAACAATATAATAATAAGGATAAAGAATTAACATACCAAATCTCCCGGAGAATAAATTGAACAACCCACGCCATGGTATATGCCGACTCCGACGCGACCAAGTTTACTCGGGTGGCTCACGGCATACCCGAGCCCTATTCCTCCATAACAATAAGACTTGGTTATTTTCTTGAATTGGATTTAAAATACATATACAGTAGGTATTTCTCCAAATCCCTTATCAAAAGTGCCCCTCGTATCTCTATATAAATACCACCTCATCTACCATGGGGTTTAGGCCCTGTCCTTATTCCCTCGTTTCTTTATATTTGTATGATTGTTAAATTATTTTGCCATAATTTATCGCATTATTAAATTTAAGATGTTTATAGATAAAGAGTTAATCATTTTATTAATTAGGGGAGGTAAAGGAATTTAACTGCTCTCTCTCGTCAGTTTGCAACCCACCGCCCATTGTGCGACTGGAGGACATAATACTCGAGTGATTCTTTTTACGATCTGCATACATCCTTCTAATGGCCTTCAAATAAACTTGTTGGATTTCAGACAGATTATAAACAACCCGAGCCTCCCCCCCTTTCCAAGGCGCCACCATCACATAAGTGTGATTCAGCGCTGTCCAATATCTCCTCTCGTTTCTTTATATTTTGTAGATTAGTAACTCGTGGCAATAATGCAATTTATATAATTATGTAAAGAGATAGTAAAATATTAAGAAAGGAAGGTAAAAGAATATTAATCTGCCTTTCTTCCGGGATTGATAATCCACCGCCAGTGTTGACGACTTTTGAGGACATAATTTATGACTTCTTCTCTCAACCCCGGAGGCTGGTATATTTGCGATTTATTATTTGCAATATTAACATCTACAATTATAAAGAACGAGGGATAGTACAGGCTCTTCTCCGGGATTGTCGCCTTGAAGGGAGCTCGGTTTTGCTTCTATAACTGCTGCTGATACCAGTTTTGGCTTGAGAGGATACTCAGTAGCGTTAACGCACCGAGTTATATTGGTCGTCAGTCGCAAACATGGGAGGTGCGTGCAATCCCGGAGAAAGAAAGCAGTTAATTCTTTACCATTACACAATAATTATATAGCTTCTTTCTTTTTAAATTCAAACTGATTGCTTATATTATGCAATCTTAAACAATCATATATATATATTATATATAAGATATAATATATATTTACAATCACTATTCATTTATATATGATAATTATTTATATTATCATATTAATCTTTATTTATTAATTATAAAATAATACTCACCCTCAATAATATATAATATGAAGATTTTTTCCCTTCTCTAATAATGTTAATATCTGCGGTTTTACCAGTAAGTATAAATACTAATATAGCATAATAATATATACATATATGTATATTATATATATAAACTTATTATATAAATATAATATATATATATATATATATATTATAATATATATATAATAACAACTCCCAGGAAAGGGCTTTCGCTCCTTGTCAGTGTTCCAAATCTGTTTTTGGCTACCTATAAGCTCGTTAATCCCTATGAGTCATTTTTAGAAAATCATTTCTTTTTTCATATTCTCAACCTCTGAAATTGCTCCAGCTCTGGCTCCCCCTCTGCCCCCCCCCCCCCGCTCTATATATCTCTCATGTAGTGTTGTTGTCGGCTCCTTTTCCAGGTAGTTAGAACTGAGATTCTTCTTCTATTAGGTCTTCAAAACTCGCCCATTCAAACCCAGATGTGCTCGAAGGATCTTGCTTTTCTTAGGCACATTAAGATCTTTGTAAATCACTGGGTCCAAGTACCGCCGCCTCCCAATACCACAAGCAAGGGAAAGGAAGCCAGGTTGGGGCGGGTGGGGGGCTCTGGGGTGCGGGCGGCTGCGCGCGTGGGTGAACCGCCCCCCCCCTGCCCGCCCCACCACGCGAACAACATCTCTCCGACTGGTGTGGCCGTAAGGCAAGGCGTTGACGGAAACTTCCAAGCCTGTCGGTTGTAGGTTGCGGTGGGAGTAAAGCCTCCCCCACCTCACCGGGGTAGGTATGGAGGCTATATAAATATATATATTAATATAGATATATATATATAAATATATTATAGATATATTATATATATCATATATTATTATATATTATATGTATTATATATATATAAAATAATATATATAATATATATAAATAGTATAAGTAGGGTTTATTTGTGAGTAGTAGTGATGTAGTAGGGAGTAGTAAAATATATATAATATATATAGGTCACCCCTACCCTCCAGGTGAGGATATAGATAGTATAGTATATAGTATATAGTATATAGTAGTATAGCCCACGTAGTATAGTAGGAAATATATATATAATAATATAATATATATATATACATATCATATAATATATAATTATATTATTATAAATAATATATATATTTATATATATATAATTAATATATAATATATATATAATATACTTATATATTAAAATAAATAAAAAAATAAAAAGAGTAACTTATAATTATATATTAGTAGATAAGTATAATTAGTGATATAGGTAATATTGATAATAAAAAAAAATAAACTTAGTATGAAGTGTGTAGGGGGAGGGTATAAGGTTTTTCTTTAAATATATTCCTTTTGCAAGTGTGATAAAATAAATTAATATAAATAAATAATTATATAGGTTCTTTTTGCTGTATGACCGTAGTGAGGGTAATATATATATATATAAACAGTACTGGTGGACTAAGGACTCCTAAAATACTGGATCCTGCAATCCGTGCGGATAGTGGTTTTTGCTTATCCGGCACCGGTGGGATAGTGGATTGTTTAGCTTCGCGCGAGGTACCACGGACAGGTCCAAAAAATCAACCATCCGCCATACATCATATAGCAAAAAGACATAAAAATGGCAGGCGCACCGCAAGAGATCGACGAGCAAAAAATATATTTCAGTTTCGGAAACAAACGTTTAACGTAATTATGTAATGCAATATTATTTTGTGATTTTATTGATAAAACAGCCATTTTAAAAGAACAGTTGAATACTTCCCTGCATCATATAATAACAATTAATAATAATAATAATAATAATGAATAATAATAATTAGAATAGATAATAATAATATTAATAATAATGTATACATAATAATAATAATAATATACATGAAGTAATAATAGATAATAAAATAATAAATAATAGTAATAATAACATAATAAGGATAATAATAATTAATAATAATAATAAGTAATAACGGATACACACAATCAGCAATGATAATATAATGAATAATAATGAAATAATGAGATAATAATTAATGATATTAATAGAATAATAATAGATAATATATATAAATGAATAAGTTAATAATGTAATAATAATAGTAGATATTGGATGAAGAAAGTAAAATGAATGATAATAAAGTTGATAATAATTAATAATAATATTAAGTAATAATAAGTAATGAATAATAGATAGATAAATAAATAATTAATATAATTAATTAATTATATATAATAATAATTAATAATAATTTTAGTCAACAGAGTTACATGACTCCCGACTCCGACGCCCGACTCCCCTTAGACAGGAATTTTCGACTTCCGGACTCCGACTCCGACTCGGTCTGGCGTAAAAATTGCGCGACGACTTCCACCGACTCCTATCTCCGGCTCCGCCAGCCTGGTTTAAGTGGGATCAACAAAACCAGAAATAACTGTTGAAGCATTTAGGCGATGAGCTTGTGACCGGTGAAATGCAATTACTGAGTTTAAGCAAATCAATATCTAAATAAAAATCCCTATGTATTTGTAGCGCGGGGAGTGCCACCAACCCACTCTCTCACACACGCACACTCGGTGAGGTATCGGTAAGAGTGGGGTGATGAGAAGGGTCGTGTTTTCAGGGGGTGGAGTCAAGTAAAGGTGAGTAGGCTGGCTGCAGCAATCGCTTCTTCTGTCATTAGCAGACTTTGGCTTCAATTAACAAGAGATAAAAATGCAGAGATGGTTAATGAAAGTGTAAGTACCGTAGTTTTGGAACTACCTACAAATACAAATACATGTTCAAGATATAACATCTTAAAATAAAATAGCGATACTACCTGTATTTCATAAACCATGATGTTTGGTGAAACTAAAGTCTAGTTAGCCTACCTAAGGGACCCGAGGACCAAAACTTTATCAGAAATACATTAAAGACAGCAGAAAAGAAATAAAATTAAGAAAGAAAGGCAGACAGAGAAGAAGTAAAAAGTGATTTTGATAAAGTCAGGACTGGGGCATTTGGTTCTGAATGCGCGCGGGAAGAACGCGACCTGCACACTCTCCCACAACTCTCTGAACAGTGAAAATAGCAAAATAACTACCGTCTAACAATATGCGAAGACCAATGTACGTTCATACCACTGGGCCGAGCGCAGGTTGAAAGTAGGCAGAAGTTGGCACCAATACTTCCTCCAGACTGCCTAACATTCCGTTACAATTTAAATAGGTAGTATTTATTTAAAATAGTTTGTGAATTAATTCACAGAACGGTTATTTCAATTTTTCAACGATTCTATCTTAGACCAGTTTTTCCACCAGAGAGCCGGAAAGAAAGGAATGCATATGCCCCATGGAATCTTAGAAGAGAATTTTGGAGAGGTTGTTACGGAATTGGAAAATAGATTATCTCTGGTGAAGGCAGATGAACAAATGTGAATAATGGTTATAGAAATGGTTCAATAAGATATTTTAGATGATGGATTTCTTGGAAGAATAACATGTACAGAGCGTGGATAGGTCGTGGCGGTCGTGGCATCGGTAAATGGAGGCTCACCGAGGTGAGGAGGTGGTTGTTCATGGGAAGAGCTTGAGGATGAGTGACAACGAAAGGGTCTGGCGATGAGAGTGTTGCAAGGAGCACAAGTGGCTGGAAACTAAATTAGGGAAAACGTGTCTGAATGGGAATAAGTAGAATTTACCAATACCAATGATAAACGGGATTTATTTATAGCTAAATAAATGAACCCCACCCTCTTTAGGACCAGGGTCTGGAAAGCCCCCCCCCCCTCACACCCTCGCCGCCCACCCCCCCCCCAGGAGTAGCATGCCGATATTCGCCATCTCCCGGGTGCAGCAGTAAGACTGGTGATGTGGATGACAGATCTGCATTGCTAGAAGGTGGGCGGGCCCAATAAAAAATCCTTCGTGCGTGTGGCGCTGGGGGAGCAGGTTACGTCTTTGCGGCGAGGAAAATTCTCCAGATACAATGGGGGGGACATCGATTTAGGGAAAAACCAAGTAAGAACTATAGAAAATGATTGCAAAGATATTATAATGCGTAACTATATAGGTGGTTTGGCCCCCAACCGCCTCTCCGGTCCTCCCACATCAGCCCCGGCGTGTGAGGTAGGGAAAATGTGTGACTGGATGTGGGAGCGTGGGGAGGAGAGACTGGCTCCTTTCATCCTCCGCATCCTCACACCACGACCAGTCAGTAAGTTATCCAGATAAAAAAAATAAGGGGAGACTTTGCTACAAAATATTAAATCACAAATAGTTATTTCGCCACATGATGAAGCTATTTTGAGTAGCAATGTTAGCTGATGAAGAAGAGGAAGTTAGGGTAAGACGCGTTAAGTAAATTGCTAATATCTAAAGTATTAATGGAATATTTACTTGTGAGATGACTTTTGAGGTGGGTTGGTTGAAAGGGGAAAAGTGAAAGGAGAACCTGAAGAGATGATGAGACTAAAATTCCTCGCATGAATAAAGGTATGTCAGGACATTTTTAAAGCCCAAAAATAATTTCAAAGCTAGTTACCACAAACATGACCCCAATTTCACAATGGGAAACAATTCTACCCATTTAAATGCAATGACTAGAAGCGGGAAATCAAAAAATTTAATTATAACCCTTTTAAAAATATATAAGTACAGATGCCACAGTCAACAATGTGGGAAAGGCATATAAAAGTAGTTACTGGGCTTCTTTACAGTAGTATGATCAATAGTCGAAGGGAGGTGGAGTTAGATTAGAAACAAAATTTAAGGTCGCGGGCGGGAGAAGAGTTGGGGGGGATGATAAACTTTTGTCGCTCAAAAAGTCATTTTAAAATCTAGATTAATATTAATTATTTTTATCTTAATTAGTAATTATGTTTACAACTCTCCTACGGCACCACTATTCCTGTATTGAAAAACTAAGTGTATAGCTTAAGATATAATAGGATAGAAACAGAGATAGTTTTGGGGATATTGCGCTTGATTGGAGTTTTCTATAATAAAAGACATTTTTGCACTTTTCAGATAACCATATTGTCTGTATACAACTTTTAAACTATACCTCAGACATAAATTATTTTTATTCAGGAGTAAACGTGCCTCACACTTAATCTTAATCATCTTGCTACCTACAATCATGCACTCGAACGTCCATGTCTTATAGTCACAACAACATGACAAACATTTGAACAGTTAACCACCAATGAAACAATCCAGATTTCTTGACTCTATTATGAAACTTAAGGTCCAAGTGGGACGACTATAAATATGGGTTACCACTGATTTTCATTCATCGAAAATTGTGTATTATTTCATCAAAAAGCACCAAGTAATAACGATGGCTAATATCTTATTTTGTACAATTTATTCTTTTTTATTTTTTCATTCAAACTTAAAATATAATATAAAATATATAATTACTATTATATATATATAATATATATATATATATATATTAATATAATTATTTAATATTTAATATATCTTATTATAATATATTATATCTTATATATGATATATTAATAAATATTATAATATATCATAATATAATATATTATATTATATTATATAAATATATATCATACTATATATAATTATTAATACTATATTTTACTTAGATTATAATTATTATATATATATTATTTAATACATTATTAAAAAATATAATATATAATAAATATATAATAATAATACAATATATGATAACTATTTTATATATATGATATATTATATAATATTATATAATATAATAAATTTATTTATTATATAGATATATATATATTATAATATATACTATAATATAATATATTAATATAGATATTATATTATTAATTTAGTATATTATAATATATATTAATATATCATTACATTTATATATATATATAAATATATATATATTATATTTATTAATAATATTATATTAATATATTATTAATAAAATATATATATAAGATATATTTATATATGGAATATAATATATATTAAATTTATATATATATTTATATTATATATTATATTAGTTATAATTAATAATAATAAATAATATAAGAAATTATAATATAAATATATATTATTATATTTATAAATAATATTTAATATATATATAATAATATATTATATATAATTAAGTATATAATATAATATATATATTTATTATTAAATAATATAATATATTATATAATATAATTAAATAATTTTAAATTAATATATATATTAATATACGTAATATATTTTTTATAATTAATAAAAATATTATAATATATATATATATAATATATTAAATATAATATATATATTATAGATATAATATATATAATTACTAAATATTTAATATTATATAATATAGTATAAAATATTATGATTATATAGAAATTATATATATATATTATTATAATATAAAATATTATATATATGTTATAAATTTTTTTTTTATATATGGCGCGTTATGGGGGGGTCCAGGGGGGGGGGCAGCTGCTCCCCCTAGAAGTGTTTACTCTATTCTTAAAATCAACACCACCAACGTCCCGTTCCCGGTGGCCGTTAAGTACGTTTACGATTATTATATAATATATATATTGATTAATAAATATAATGATAATATTTATTATTATTATATATTATATATAATTATATATCTTGTAAAATTATATATTATATTATTATTTATATCTTATTATTCTTTAATGTATTATATATAAGATTTTATATATATTATTTTATATTACTATATATTTATATATATATATAGATATATATAATATTATATTATTACTATTATATATTATATTACTCACTCCACCCTCTATTATTTATATATATATTATATATAATAAGATATATTTTAAGTAGTAATTGCAATTTCATCTTAGTTTCAGAGTATTCGCACGTGTTTCTCCCATTTGTTCTGAGCTGGTTGCTTTATCTAGCTTAGGCTGGGATAAGGGAAGCTGGAGTAAGGAACACATGTTGTTGGAGATAGAAGCTAATTCGATTGTCATGTAATTTTTATTATTTTGTTGTATCGCAATGCCCTTGCTGTCCTTACACACATCCCCACCACATATTCATTATCTCATATGCTACTTATTCTTATCATCCATCCATTATATATCATCTATCCATTAACTTAATATAAGTTACTCCATCTCTAATTGATTTATTCATTATTATTTTATTTTATTATTATTATTATTTATTATTATTATTATTATTATCTCATATCCCTCAATTATTATTAATTATTATTAACGTCTAAGATCGATTCCCGTAGGGAAAATTTGAAATCATGAGTCGAAATATTACACCCGATTTCCTTGTACTCGACCGAAAAAAACTTTTCCTTTACCTCCACCCAAAATATTGTGGCTCTGCCATCCGGCTCTCGGCTCCGACTCCGACTCCGGCTCCGCGCCCCGCTCCGGCTCCGCACATCCAAGCTCCGAAACGCAAGGCAGTGCATCTCTGTCTCTGCTCCAGCGCGAACGAAGCTGGTTCAGTCTTCTGAGTTTTTTTCTTTATTCTTCATTTAATTTTTAACATTATATATTGTTATTAAAATAATTATTTTAATTAATTATTTAATTATATATTTATTTATATTATTTATTATTATATTATTATTAGTTAATATTATTATTATTATCTTTTATTATTAGTTTCTCTATTGGAAAATGTATATTTTTTAAGGACCTGTTATGTTTTCAAGCCTTCCTGAGTCCTTAAATATAATAGTTACAATGGTAGAGTTATGCGTATATCACGGCAGTTAAAATTAGTTAGGAAGGGTGTTTTTTTTGCATGGAGACTGAAGATCGTCTTCAACGAGGTTACGTTCACGCGTGGTGGTACCCCCCGAGCGGGGATCCCAACCCTCCCATTCAAAAATATCCGTATAGTGCTCTAATTGGGATGAAAATTGGTGAGAGGATTCAGAGTAGTAATTTACTAGAAATAATTAACATTGACTATGGAATCTGAGGGAGTGGGCTCCCGGTCACGCCCCGGTTATGCTGGTGCATGTCCCGATCCTCCCTGGTTGCCGAGTTATATAACCAATTCTTATTATACTAACACAATGCCTGTTTTGATGTCTTATATATAAGGGTTTTAATCGAACCAACCCTAGATCTGAATAACTGATACGGTCATATAAGTCCCGTATGGGGGGTCTTAGGACCGTCACCTATTAGGGGTATCGACCAGAAAAAAAAGTTCCATCAGTAGTTTCAAAACAAGACGAAGGAGGAATGTAATAAAGGATTCTGAAAGTTGTGAAATAAAGAATGGGGAAAGAACTGGAGAGAAATGAATCCTGACTCCATAAGTGGAGTAGGAGTCTGACATCGAGGCTCGCACCCTGGTGCTGGAGCATCCGGATGCGTGAGCTCGGTAAATTTTCATATAATATTTTGTTATTGTGTTGGCTTATTATATGTGTCATATATATGATTGTATATATGGTTTCTGTCAGATTTACTGATATATAATTGTGGTTTCAGATTATCATTCAAGAATAAATTAGTATAAAAAAATAAATAAATATAAATATAATAAATAATAAACATAAATAAAATTTCTTTTTCTCTTTTTGTTTATAACTTAAAAATTTTACTTGTTTATTCAAACGTAAAATAGTGAAATCAGTAAATATTTTTCAAAGCCACCATATAGCCACACTCCTGTCAATCGTGATCCTGTTGATCTATATGATATCTATTGATTCAGATCACATTCTATATTACTAAAATTGTTTTAAGTTCTACTATACACTACTCTCGTATTAACTCACGTATAGAATTCTAACTTACATCAATAACATCTACTATCCGCCAACCCTCTGTCCACACTTATTGACTCTATTCTGATTCTATTTGAACATCTATTGCATCTATTGAATAATCTATTGATATCTATTGCATCTATTACGCATCTATTGATTTCAAGTTCAATATTTATAATGAATAAAATTGTAAGAACCATTTATAATATCTAAATATTCATGTTAATAAAATC
>JABUQX010060952.1:0-5000 GCA_015478945.1 Trachelipus rathkii | reverse complement strand
GTTTAGATATGTAATTTAGGGTTTGACTATTGTTATGTTAAAGGTACCAATACAGTGAATTCACTAAACAGCATACTTTCGTCGACTCATACCCCACCTACAATCAGGCATAAGACTTGAAGCACCTGTGTAAGTCCTGCATATTTCTCTACCAATTCTGTTAATGCAAAATTTAGCCATGGTATTGCCTCCACCGTGGCACAACGGATGTGATAAGGCAATGCCTGTGAGGTTCGAACTATATATATATATATATATATATATATATATATATATACTATATTATATATATATATATAATACTTATATATATAGTATATTATATAATATATATATATTATAATAATATATATATATATATATTATATCATAATATATATATATATATAAATAATATAATATATATTTATATTAGAGTATATTTCGAAGTATTATATATATATATATATATATATATATATATATATATATATATATATATATGTGTATATTATAATATATATATATATATTATATTATATATATATATATAACTATATATAAAGTATTTGAGCTTTAAAGTTCGTTTACCTTTTTAAAAAAATATTTTATGTATTTTTTTTAATGTTTTTTAAAATAATTATTATTTTTAATAAAAACCTGAAGTAAATTCACTGCGTAACACATTTTTTTTTCTTTTGGTAACGATTGTAATTTCCTATTTTCTGATACCTAGAAGCTTTGAAAAATGGCTATTATTTCCTCCAAACTTTGATTTGTGACCAGGATAATGATATTTCACAAACTTACCAATTTTTATATAAAAAATTGGTGAATATAATCATTCTCGTTTCAACACAAAGTAGAAAAACGACATTTAACTCAAAAGTAGCATTTATTTATACTTAGTTTATACAACAGAGACCTGAAAATATTTAGAAGTGAAATTTAGCAAAATGAACATCAAAGATATGGACCTTGAGGGACATCCTACAACCCATTTTGTTTATTTCCTGACCAAAGTATCAACGAACTCCTCATAGTTTTCGGTCTTGTGATTCCTAAGGAAGTACGAACCACTATACAACAAAATGCTGTTCCAAGCTTCTGCCTCTGTCCTAGTCAGCTTTTTCGGGAATTCCTTACACTCTATTATCTTTTTCATTTATGATCTAATGAAGACACCGGCTTTGACCTTTGCCACAGACAGCTTAGTGAAGAAGCCTTGCAGGTAGATGAAGGCTAAAGACTCCTTATCTAGAGTTGTGACAAACTGTTTCATGAAGCCTAATCTTATATATAGTTGAGGAAACAATATATTTTTTGGGGGTCCATCATAGGCTCCCAATTGACATTGCTCCTCCCTACACTGAACTCACTACGCTCTGACCAATCCCGCCTTTGGTATTGTTCTGCGGAGACCCTGCTGTCCCAGAGACAAAGGTAACATGGAAAAAGCCGCATTAGAGACCCATCAGGAAGGCCATCATTTTGAATTCTCCGATAATATCCAATTGTGTTAGTCATATTTCAAGGCACTTGTCAATAGATTCACGGTACTGATAGATACGTTCCCGTTATGAAGTAGCACAGCTTCGAGACTCTTCGCTATCAATGAAGAGGCGCCACTCGCAGGGTTACAGGCAATTTCAAATGCCTCAAAGAAACCTGCCACATTGTGGGAAAACCAAAACCCGTCTTGACTGGTGAAATAAGTTGAAAAAGAGAAGTGACGTTTCACTGACTTGTGACTTTCACACTTTCATATAACAAATTCCACTGCTTGAGTCTCGACGTCAAAAGCTCGGCACTTCACTTTGTGAGACAAAGATCTCTGATCAATTCGTTGATGTCTTTTTGGTTGGGTGAAATATGGGTTTCTCTCCTCAGCTACACTATATTCCGGATCAACGACTTCATCGTCTTATGATTTGCTGCTTTCTTCTGAAGATGGCTGTCTTACCTTAGGAGGAATGGGTATTGGGAGCTCAGAAGAGTATGTCACTTGGGCAATGGTTGACGAAAGATTTGGATATAGGCTCATTTTTTGCCAGGTCGACACTTGGACGGGTTCACCAAACAGAAAAAGGAATTGCTGAAGTGGTCTGGTCAGTGGACTCTCTCCAAATTCGTGGGATTGAGAATTTCATGACTATTTTCCCTCTTTAAAAACCTGCGAAGAAAAAATATATAAAAATTTAAATATCTTTCACTTATTGTTAGTAAAAAATAAATAACATAAATTCAAACTTCATTTAAAGATTCCATAACTATCAAGTTTAGAACAAGTAAAACTATATATATATATATATATATATATATATATATATATATATATATATATATATATATATATATATATATATATATAACATAACTTCTATCTATATATATATATATATATATATATATATATATATATATATATAACAAATATATATATATATATATATATATATATATATATATATATATATATTGCATTACCTCTAAAGATTTCTTTTGTATAGTTCCCAGGTGAAATGAGATGCACATTGCTTGTCTTGTTCTCCAGTAGACATGACAAAATATGCCTTACAGGCTTCGCACATTTCAGCAGATGTATTCACATGGTGCTATTTTGCTCTTATTTTTAAATTTCCATCAGACAATAACAAAATGCGTTTTCCTGATATTTGTAAACTTGATGCCATCTGTGCTAAATGCACCTATCAAAAGACAACTTATCTATACTGAATTTATTTCTAGAGATTGATGAACAAATCAAACTTAATTATAAGTGTCTACTTGACTTAAATTCGCATTGCTGTATCTAGTTGTGAACGTTAAAGAAATTATCTTTATTATATTTAAATTTTAATTTCTTTTAATATCCATATGATCGTTTTAAAATAATTTCTCAAACCCAATAAAGTTTGAAGGGAATATTATTATTTTTCTTTGGTTTCTACACAGAAGTTATTATGATATGATGTTTTCAAAGCAAAGAAAAAAAAATCTTACTTTTGTTATTCACCATAATTCTCGCTTCTACTAAATTTACATTCCTTTCCTTCGAGCCCTCTTTACTGACTCAATCCACCCACTTATCCAGCTGACTATCATCCATCCTTACCATATGACTACCAAGCTATCCTAATACTCTCTCATTTATTCTTTCATTCACGCCCTTCGAATAAAAACACAGCTACCTAACGCGATTGTTCCACATTTAATCAAATTTTTTTACACTTAACACCCCCTTTGAATACTTACAATAACATCTGTAACAACATAACTTCATGCTGAACACTAGCACCCTTATAACTGTCCACCATTCAAAATGTTCCTGCTATATTCAGCAGTATTTGTTCCTTTCTCATCTAATATATAGTCAAAGTATCTAAAATTAGATAACTGTTGTAGTTGATACTATTGATTATGATTTCACTCTGCGGACTCTCCTCCTCAACCACCATCACCTAGCTCTTATCTACATTTATTTCAAATACCTCCTTTTAAAATCCTTGAAAAATCACTCTTTTAATCCTCACGAACTTTTCTGTAATTCACAGCCCAAAACCAAATCATCTGCAAACAGTAATGTTATATATATATATATATATATATATATATATATATATATATATATATATATATATATATATATATATATATATATATATATATATATATATATATATATATATATATATATATATATATATATATATATATATATATATATAACATTTTAATTATTTTGAAGTGCCTCCCCATGTTTTCGGTTCACGAGCGCCCCTACTTATATATATATATATATATATATATATATATATATATATATATAATATATATATATATATATATATATATATATATATATATATATATATATATATATATATATAATAAGGAAGATGTATTTCATTAACAGCAAAAATTTCTTCAATTCCATTCTCATATCTCAAAAACTACAATAGCTACAGGAAAAAAAGAATACATTGCTGGAATGCTGGTCCAATTTAAGCTGCGGAAATGTAAAAAAAAAAAAAATAATAATATGTCTCAAAAACTACAATAGCTACAGCGTAAGGAAAACATTTTAGAATCCTTGTAAAATTTTAGATAGGAAGGTAAAAAAATAAAAAAATTAAAGAATTATCTTTACCGAAAATCGGGTATGATTATAGGTAAATTTAGAGACATGGAATTAATTGACTCGTTAAATAATAGACTTTCTATTAAATTTTTTTTTTTTTTTTTTACTAAAAGAATACCCCAGGGTATACCGCACCGATGGCAGGAGTCAGGGTCTGGCATTCGGGAACTATGGGGTGGACTAATTCCCCCTCCACGAGGAGGTCCGGAACCCCGTTCTTTGGTATTTTGGGTGTCGCGGGGTTCCTCAGCCCCCCTTCCCTACGGGGGTATGGAAAACGCCCCCCTGTGTTCCCCGCTCGAACCCCTACATTGCCGTGTAACACATTTACAAATAATATATATATATATATATATATATATATATATATATATATATATATATATATATATATATATATATATATATATATATATATATATATATATATATATATATATATATATATATATATATATTATATCCCTGCTCTAAAAAAAAAAATAGCCAATATTTTATTTTTATTTATTTATTATTATTTTTTTTTACATTTCCTAACAAATTTTACAAGGATTCAAAAATGTATTCCCTTTTTCGCTGTAGATATTGTAGTTTTGAATATGTTTCTTGAGTTGACTAAAACATTCAACAATGTCCTTTCCCTATTGGCTAACCAACAGTTTGAATATCGTTGAAAAATAATATTTTGCTGTTAATGATATACATCTATAAACCTATATATATAATAATATATATATATCTTTATATATATATATATATATAATATAATATATATATATATATATATATATATATATATATATATATATATATATATATATAATATATATATATATATATATATATATATATATATATATATATATATATGTATATATAT
>JABUQX010060951.1:37500-45000 GCA_015478945.1 Trachelipus rathkii | reverse complement strand
TCGGCTCGAGCCCCCTACATTGCCGTGTAATACCTTTACAATAATATATATATATATAATATATATATATATATATATATATATTATATATATATATATATATATATTATATATATATATATATATTTATATAGGACCTTAAGGTAAACCATGCCGTCCTCAAAATAATTTAGTATTGGAAAGGTTGGTAATAATTTTTATAGCCAAAATTAAAATTAAATTCGATTTGCTATAAAAAGAACCTTACTTTTTAATTTTTGTGCTTCAAATAGATTTAATTTTCCCTATTCATTTTATTTAATTTTTTTAGTTATTTCAACGTAAAATATTTATATATTTGTGTCCAACAATAAGTGGTCCTATATAATATATATATATATATATATATACTCGTTATACATATTGTTTACTATGACGTCTATATAAAATTTATATAAACATATTATATATATATACTATATATATAATATAGTATATATATATATATATATATAAGTTATATATATATATATATATATATATATATAAATATATATTAGTGATGGTTTTAAGGCTCACAGTATGTAGCTAGAGAACGGGACGGGTCCTACAGTAAAACAAATTATATATTTTGGAAATCAGCCGAAAAAGTCGAAGGATGGGATTTAAAAACTTTTTTTTTTTTTTTTTTTTTTGAAAGTAAATTTTTGTGTGTTTTTTTTAGGCTAAAGGAATACCCTAAGGGTAACCGCAAATTATGGCAGGAAGTCGGGGTCTCTCGGCCTCCGGTGGACTACGAGGGGACTAATCCCCCCCTCCGGGGATGGTCTCCGGACCCCCGCTCTTTGGTTTGGCGTTTTCTGTCGCGGGGGTCTGCCGACCCCATCCCCTCCGGGGTAGAAACGTCCCCCCTCTTGTCCCCCGTCGGCTCGAGCCCCCTAGATGTGGTGAAATAATTTTGTTTTGTTTTTGGAAAATTTTTAAAGTTTTTTTTTAGGGCGCTCGAGCGACGGGGGAAGAGGGCCCCGCAGGAGAGAGAGCAGGGGACGTTTTACGAATACCCCGAGGAGGAGGGCATGGGTCGAGAGAACCCGCACGACAGACACCCAAAGACCAAAGGAGCGGGGAGGTTACGGAGACCAATCCCCACGGAGAGGGTAGGGGAGATTATAGTCCCCCCCGTGCAGTCGCAGACGGAAGCCGGCGAGGAGGAGGAGAGAGAGAGAGAGAGAGATGAGACCCCGACTCGAGACCTAGACCAGTCTTTGCGAGTTTACCCGAGTATGAGAGACGAGGTTTCCTTTAGAGTAAAAAAGAGAGAAAAATTATTTTAACTTACAAGAAAAAAAAAAAAAAAAAAAAAGATTAAGAGATCCATGCCATTAGGAAGTTATCGCGCTAGTAGTCACACCAAAATATATAGAGAGAGTATGGGATGATTGAGCAGGATAGAGCCGATAGCGCAGCTTCGACTAATTAGCGATACTGAGAGAGCGAATTAATAAAAATCGAATCACATATAGTGAATATAGCTATAATTGAGAGTACATGAATAAGAGAGAGTAGATAATAAGTATTATCCTCTCTATATTACTATATATATATATATAAAGTTATATAAAACGCGTAAATATAATTAGTAATAATTATCTAATGTAATGTACCTATAATAAGTATAGGGTATCTGAGAGGACTAATATATAATCTGAAATATTACTGCCGTATATATAATATATATATATATATATATAATATTTATATATATACAACACTTATTGTGAACAAAAATACAATAAATATTTACGTCGAAATAAACAAAGCTCAAAAAATAAAAAAAGAAGTTCTTTTATAGCAAATATTTTTTTTTAATTTTTCATTTACCTAAAATAGACAAGACAAAACTTATTACAGATTCTTTGCGAGGAGTGATATATAGATAATGTTTCCAGGAACGCCCATGAGATTCTCTCACCTATAAAGTGTATACTCGTGGGTACAGTATCTCTGATAGTAGCCTTGTCGCCGCCATGAGAACAACATTCCAAAACAAAGAAAATCATGCCGCAAAGTATTTTATACTCGTTTCTAGTCATTTATATTGAATTATTTACTTTTGTTATTCTTTTATATTATTACTCATCCTTATAACTCAATGAATCATTACAAAATGAGGAATTAGCTGTATCCGTAAAAAATTGTATTGTCACGTTCTAGTCCGCGAGGATAGTCAACGCTATATATTATTAGTTATTTATGATTCATTGGTATGCGCATGATTGAGTTGTCTATGGATTTTTGCAAACCAAAGTAGTTTCCTCGAACTCCACGACTTGAGTCGGCTATATGATATATATAATCATAATCATATTATTAAATATATTAATACAACTTCCAGTAGCCTTATCAGCTTCATACCTTCACGCGATACTCATAGATTAAATGTATATTATATATATATATAGAGTAAAAATTATTGTGAACCTGAGCTCTATCTCACAAAAAAACGTTATATATATATATGCTATACTCGACTTCACTAATTCACATAGAATACCTACCGGCTTCCGTAATAACTCCAGTATATTACTCGTGACAAGCATATATATATATATATCACCATGCGTGAAGCGTCGCGCGTAGCGTTCCACGCTTGGGTTTCTCCTGAGACAGCTTATAAGTAGAAACCCCTAATTTTATAAAAAAAGACTCTTATATATACTAATAAGTATTAGGTGTATATATATCTTTATTAATATATATACCGAGGAAGGGTAGCTTATGTTTAGAGTTATATATATACCTAATAATATATATAAACTAGTCTATACTGAGAATGATAGATAATGACTCCCTTATTTAGACTAGGAATGCATACTATCATGCATTATTATATACTATACTATAATTAAATAACATTTTATCCACCCAAACATATTATATATATATATAGATACCAAGTTCATATACTTATATAAAACTCATTTTGACCTAACCAAAACACAAACGTGATGTAAAACGCTAGACGTTTTCATACGCTTACGTGTATTGAACTATTAATAGTTATATAAGTAATAAGTAATTATTATATATATAATTATGAAGAATAGGATTGGCAACTACTAATAAACTTATATGAGAACAGTATTCTATTTGTATGTGATGAATTAAATAGTTAATATTTAAAAAAAATTTATTTTATTAAAACAAAATACAAAACAAAAAAAATATGCAATGCTGGAAAATTCACAATATAGAGCAGTTGCAAAGATTGATATTATTAAAAACAAAGTTAATTTACCTTGGGTTCACAACACATAAATTTATCACACTACTGTTTGAATTAAATATCATAATTGTCAAACACCAATTTTCTGTGTACACTCATATTACAAGCTAGTCCGTTTTTTAACTGTCGTCTTCCATAGTACTCGCAGCACAAGTTCTTGATCCTTCAGCAGAGTACTTAGAAAGAGTGGTTACTACATGTAATAGTAGTTGCATGGTTGGGCTATTAGTATCATCAAAGCCTTTTTCGTAGACGGAAAGGAAAGGTTCAGTCTCTTTAAGACTTGGCAGACCAACAAAGATCATTTTAAGAGTTACTTCACTAACTCATTTTCATTGTCCTTTCAAATTTTTTACCAAAATTCTAGTTTCCTTCTTCTTATGCCTTTCTAAATGGTAAAAACTATAAAATGAAGCTGTCTTTTCTTTTAACTCATCGATTGTTATGAGTAGCATGTGGAAAGGATGTAGATATGTCAATGCATAAGCAGGTGTATTTTCAGTAGAAAAACCGTAATTCCAAAGAAGAGGTTATAGGATCAAGATACGGAGTTATTAAGGATCTTCTCCAGAACTCCGTGATATTTGTTGCTGGATGGTTGCTGCTGTGCTGCTGCCTACCAAAAATCCTTAATATATTCAGATCAAGTCCTAGTTGCTCGGCGATTTGATTAACTTCTTTTAACACTTCATCGATGATTTTTTCTTCACCTTTCCGATGGCTCCTAACCATTTCCACAATATGTTGAATGTGCTGCGAGGTTTTGACGATATTCAAGGTCTTATTTGGAGAGCATTTACAACTGGCTCTAACATCGCAGAGTATTTCGCGATCAATATCATAGCCATGATGAATGACGACTTATATACCGCTGAATGCAACTGAAAAGCGCTTTTTCTTGTGGCGATATTTCCTTCAATGGAAAGGATTTCTAATGCTTGCATCATTCGTACAAAGTGATCCTTAAATTCTCTGATGCACTTGTGTTGTTCAGACCATCTGGTCTGGCAAAGGCTTGGGATGTTTGGCATTAATTTTTTTCTCAAGACCGACTCGCGAAAAAAACGTAATAATGTCCTTTTATTAGTTCCCACAGTATTGGCGGATTTTTCTGGTTTATTGTGTTTCAAATCATTTTACTACTAAATTTTGGTTTGGTAGAAGAGCAATGAAAAGACAATGCTTTTTTTATATTTTTTCCTCAATATTGCTTGCTGACACCTTCTTCTTTCCCAGACATCGTCGAACAGCCATCGAAACCCAAGCCCACGCATTTCTCGGGCATCCAGTTCTTCGCGTCGGGACAAAATCGCTCACATGCTTTGCAATGGTTTTGCGGTCAAGCGCTATTCAGTATCTACAAAGCCAATAAATTCCTCTTTGACTTCATTGGGGCCTCTTTGTCGAAATAGCGCAACCACTATGGAAATTGTTCCTTCCCAGAAATATATCAGCGTTTTCATCTGCTAGTAAGCTAAACGTGCACGCTTCCTTTACCTTATTTAACGATGCTTATCCTTTATAGTGAGTGCCACATAGAGAAATGAATTTATTCTGAATCTGAACTGATTGGTTGTGTGGCATTTTTTCTTCCCCTTTTCAAAAAAAAAAAATTTCAATGACTGATCTCCTGCATCTATTCGTAAGCGGCACAAATTTTCTTGCAACAGTCCCTCATCATGATGCTTACCCGAAGCGGTAAATCGCGCGCACAAGAAAATGTCACACATGAAATTATTAAGGATAATATTTTTTTATTTCATTACTATGATTTTCTTAGAATGCTGGTTAATTGGATGTTTCCTACCGGCCCACGTCCTGCTCAGGTACAATTCTTGCAGCCTTCAATCAGCATAGTTTTCTATACCACTCGTAGTGTTATAGTAATGTCCCTACAAACCGCAGTTTAAATTGAAATCTTGTATATAGTTTAGCTGAAAGCGTCCTATTGTAAGAGCCTAGGACCCCCTCTGAACAAACTTTTATTTTGTGGAAATAAAATACAAAAAACTTCGCAAAATGCTCCCTTAGGCCGAGAATAATGTCAGCTAAAGTTGGAATATGTCTCCAACCATTCATATTGAATTTCCTCTTTAAGTGGTTAGCATCTTCCCAAGAAAAGAAAAAAATTTATAAATATTAGGTGGAATCAAACACTCTTTCAGTAACTGTTTCTCTTTTCTCAGTCGAAATCATAGATGAATGTCCATCGTAATCTACCAATCATTTTCAGTGACTGTCATCCTACTGGATAACGCTAACTCCGAAATCTGGACCCATATCTTAACTCGTCGAGGTGCTGGGCCCTGAAGTGGTGGGTTCTTCAGTCATGCGAAATATGCGATATTAGGACGGGATTGCTCTCTTGCTCTCACGAGTCTTTGTTGAATTATGGTATTGTCTTTCGTTTTCACCAAAAGCCCTAACATTTCCAATTTTTATACGAAAGTTCTTTCCTTTCATTATTACTGTGCCAAACATTATATATATATATATATATAATATAGTATATATATTAGAGTATATATACGTATATATATTATATATATATATATTATATATATAATATATATATATATATATATAAATATATTTTATATATGATATATATAGTATATTTATTAATATTTTATAATTATATAAGAAAATAGGAACAATGAAGACCTCTCGAGACCTGGAGCGTGAACAAGAGGCATAAAAAATATGCTAAAAGTACAGAAGGAACAGACGCTACATAGGCACCCTGAGTAGGGATGTCTATAGATATATATACTATATATCGTAAAAATGAATATAAAGAAATTTACTTGTGAGATACACACCGGCATGCTTAAGCAAAAGAACGATGAATGCTAATACCACGCATAACCACAAAAGCGGTGAGGCGAGCTGCGGGAAAAACTTTTATATGGAATGGCAAGAGCATGAGAGGAAATAAAAAACCGGAAATGCAACGGTCTGCAATAGGGAGGGAGAACCTCTTCTAGAGGAGAGTAGGTGACGGAAGATGGAGCGAGCATTTCGGGGAATTATGAACGAGTAGATGAAAAGGAGGTAAACGGGAATGAATGAGAGTAATACCCCTTGAGAGTAGTATTAAAGAACATTGAGAGAAGTTACGAAATGATAGAAATTAGAGGAAGTGAAAGAGGCAATTAAAATACTAAATAAAATGGGAAAAGTATCCAGGATACGATGGCACGAAATAATGAAACTATTCAAAACCAGGAGCATGTGGAACTAACACCTAATTCATGGAAAGGCACAGTTATGACAAGATTGTTAAACCCAAGTATGGAAAGAAAAGAAAAATACCAAACAGAATGGGATTAAAGCATAGTCAACCATCTGGTCCATACACAGAAGAGATATAAGAGATATGCGCTGAAATTATAGCATAGGAACTAGTTATAGTTTGGTGGGGCCTCAGTGAGCGTACAAACTATATGAGAGGATCTTGGAAATAAGATTGAGGATGAACGGTCGTTCTAGAAACAAGATTGGGAAAATTGGCAGACTAACCTTGTTTCACAGACCAGGGAAAAAGTCCACAGGACCTAATATTTTACATTGAAGATGACCTAACGAGAGAAAATCAATGATTAGATGAAAATGAAAAGGCAGATATTGCCTGCATCAATTAGACTGGAAAAAGCTATATTCGATACGGAATAAATATGGGAGAGACTGGGAAGGGTGTTAGAATATCCGATGTAGGGCCATTACCAGTAAAGGTCTGATTAGCACGCCAGTCAAAAGTATGTATTGAACACTCACCCAATAAATACGGTAGAGAACAGGAATGAGATGAATGGTATGTTAATTGAGGTGAAAACGGGCAGTTAGACAGGGAAGTTACTATGATCAGGATCATTGCGTGTAAACTCTCTATTGCACTTTCCTGGACAAGCTGCAGACTTAAAAGGATATGCAATAAGGAGAACAGAGTTTAATAGAGGGAACATCACTTTGGGTTTATTGCGGATGATTGCGCAGTGATAGACATCAGGAGCTCAAGACCTGCCAGAAAAAGCTGTGAATAGATGGAATGGGGTACTGAGTCAATGGGCATGAGAATAAACTTAGGAAAACGGAAATAATGGTATGCAAGAGAGAGGAGGATGATAGTAGTGAACCATAGAAGATAATAAGCTTAAGCAACAGTGAATAGATTTAAGTATTTGGGCGTAGGTATTTGTGAATGATCAAGGCAAGACAAGGATGAACGAGTTGAA
>JABUQX010060951.1:15000-35000 GCA_015478945.1 Trachelipus rathkii | reverse complement strand
CAACCCGCGTCCTTTCCTTTTGCTTATTCATTAACTCTTGGACCACGGTGGTATCTTCATGCGCCCTAGAATAGCAAAGCTCCTCTGGAGAGCTCTAGAAGGTGCGAGTTATTTGAAGACCTAATGGCGAGAAGCTATGCTTAGTCTTCCATACTGAAAGGGCGAAACCACTACCTGAGAAGTTAGTTTAACCGAGGACTGACAATTCCAAAATCCGGTGCGCGAGAAATGGTCTTCTGAGGAGTTTCTAGGGTGTGGTTTTTCGCGTGCCAGTGAAGGAGAAGACGCTGGCAATTGACATGGGTGGGAAAGCTCTTCCTGGAGTTTGTTAAAGATTTATTAGATATATATTACTATATAATACTATTATACTATATATATATAATATATAATATCAATAATATATTAATATAATTATTAATAATATATATATTATAATATAAATATTAATATATTATATTCAGGCAACTATAATATTAATATATTATTATATATATATATATAATATAATATATATATAATATTATATATATATAATATTATATATTATATATATTATAATATAATATATATATATATATATATATAATATATTATATATATATATATATATATATATATATATATATATGAAGCTCATTTTTCAGAAATATTAATTCTTCTTTTTTTCGTGTTTTATTTTACAAAAAAAAAGGATAATAAAAACTTTACATTTCTCAAAATATTTAGTTCATTACTTTAACTTTCGTTGTGCGACTACGTTCTAGGACTTCAACCATATATTAATATATATATTATATATATAGTGATATATATATATATATATATATCGTATTACTATTTAATATATTACTTCTTATTTTTTACTTCAAATATATTTATATATATATAAAAATATATTAATGTATTTAAAAAAATATCATATATATATCATCTACACATTATTCCATAGCTTACTGGTTGTGATTTATACTAAATTTCTTGCAAAGATGTTAAAATAAAAAATAAAAAATTATAGGGTTAGGTATTATGACTGTCAATGATAGGGTAAGATTAGGCAAAAAGTAAATAGTGTTTTTTTTTTAAAAAAAAATAAATAATTAAACTGTTTTCTTACCAAAATTTTGGTTTCATCCTGAATGCTTTGAAATTGCAGGTCCCAAGGTGATTTTTAACATAGATCGGAAAAATTGATGGTATACTTCTCTCTATTCTACAACCAACCCGTCAAGTACTTCGATGGAAAGTCACGTATGCAGTTGTGATTTTAGTTTTAACTTTTTACTTTTATCTACCATCTATTTCTCGCTATATTAATTTATTATGAAATTTTCTATTTATAAGTCTCAATTAATATTCACCATGCTAAAATTCACCATGTTGTTTTTTCCTTTTTTTAACACATGCTAAATTTATTCCCTCCATCTTTGCAATCTACGAACATTGAGAAAAAAAAGGGAAAGTATATATTTTTTTTGTCACGATTGAGTCATCGATACTCGATACAATGTCAACTACTCCTTGATTTATATTTATGATATTACATAGCGGATGTACAATATATTATATATATATATATATTAATTATATAATATATATATATATATATATATATATATATATAATTATATATAATATTTTTTAAATTAATATTTATTAATTTATATATTTAAATATAATATATCATAGTCTATGGGAAAGATTTACATTCCAAAGGAGCTTCGTTCGTATGTAGATATACCTGAAGCGCGTGACGTCATAGTCCAACGTCACAGACTCTTCATGGGTCACGTTTGACTGTGACGTCAGAAGTTGCGTACTTTGTATTTTTATCAATATATATTATATATATATTAATTATATAATATATATATGATATATATATTATATATATATTATATTATATAATATTATATATTATAATATTATATATATATAATATAGATATATATATATATATATATAATATATATATGAAATCTAAATTGTCCCAAATGGTTTTTGAGATTTATAGAAGTACTGAGAATTAGAATTTGTGTCGAGAATAAAATTTCCCAAAAACTCATTTTGGGATTTATGATTTTTTGGGGTAATCACTAAGAATACACCACGGGTAGTCCACCCCGAAGTCAGGAAGTCGGTAGCGGTCTCTCGCCTCTAGTGTGGACTACGGGGGGACAATCCCCCTCCGGGATGGTCCCAGAACCTCCACGCCCTCTTTGGTCTTTGGGTATATTGTACGCGGCGGGTTCCTTCCGACCATCCGCCCTCCGTGACGTATGAAACGTCCCCCCTCGCGTCCCACGAATCGGCATGCAGAGCCCTTTACAAAAAGGGGTAAATACTCCATTTTTAGAGGGCGCTCAGTGTGACTCCAACTGTCCGCTCACTCTCGTAAGAATAAGTAACCTAATAATACTTTATATGAATCCACTGTGTGTAAAAAACTAGCTTAACTTTTTACTGAAGAAGCTGTTAGGTAGCTGCCTGAAAGATAATATGCCTTTATGTAGTTTATGTAGTTTGGCATATATATATATATATACCCTATATCATATATATAACATATATATATATATATATATATATATATATATATATATATAATATATTTATGTAGTTTGGCATATATATATATATATATATATATATATATATATATTATGTCAACAAGTTTGGCAAAAAAATACAATTTACATGTCAAAATAAGTTAAATTTCTCACCTTTATTAAACTGAAATGAAATATCGATTATATAAAACTTTTTCTTCTAATCTTTACTTGTATTATTGCAGAACAGGCAATATAGGACTTTCAACACCTATTAAATTATTTTAAATATAAAATAAACATTATTAATTAGTGATTAGATCACACCTTGTCACAGTAAAAAATATGTTAGAACTGAGCAAAGTAAAATTATTTCCTATATATTTAGCAACTCTGTCATGTAGCTAGTTTTATTACAATATTCGCCAAAATATATATATATATATATATATATATATCCCGCATATTCTGTAATATACGCAGTGTGACGACAGAATATAAAGCACTTACGCAAACCCACGTCACAGTATGACGTCACGCATTCATTTCAGCTATACGTACATACGAACGAAGCATTCCGTTTAAATATATAATAAATGGCCTTAATAAATATATACGCCTATATATATATATATAACATAACTGATACATACTATATATATATATATATATATATTATATATATATATATATATATATATATATTCCATCTCGTCGCACACCACCTCCATCGAAATGGTAACTGAACAACATAGATTAAAATAATCAGCAATAATATTTGATCTGTGTGGGTCAATTTCATTTTGAGAAGTGTTCCTTTATTTTATACTGACAAACATTATGGTAATTATTAATTAGAAGGTCAAAATACAGTATTTACACTGACATACACCATTTATATATATATATATACGCAGCTAGAAACCAATTATAATAAAAAGGTATATAGAATATTTATATAATATTAATAAATACAATATAATTATTATATTATTATATATATATAATATATATATTATATATATATATATATATGATAAAGCTAATAAGTTGCAAAACTGATATTATTAAACTTGATAAAAGTTAATTTTCGATATTTGAACTCACTTCGCGTTACTCAAAATTTTCTTCCTCTCTGAACAAACAAACTTTCGTTCACCAAAATTAAGAGAGATAATAATTGCAACACAGGATAGAAAGCCTCTAGTCTTAAATCATATTTTATACTATCTAGTACTATAATATATATACTATATCATATTATAGTTTATAATGCGTACTCCGCATCACATTACGCACCGCACTATACTATATTATATATTATATAATGTACAAACGAATATAATATATGTATATATTGGTAGCTTTATACCCGTACCCTCAATATATATAATATACTCACGCATATCAATATACGCATAAATTCCAGCTTTGCGGCAAATGTTATTTGATTATTAAAGAAAAAGAACTCTCTCTTTTTTCTATTTGTTTATTTCATATTTACCGATCTTTTTTTCTGGAGTTCTATAATAGGAATCATATTTATTTTTTAAGTTTGTGCTAACCATTTATTTATTATTATATAAATTTATATGTTTACAAAGCACGTTTATTATATTTTTATTTATTTATTACAATCGTATTAAATAGGCGAGCCCAGCTTCTCCGCTTGCGGTTGTAATAAATACTAATGACCCTTTTTTATCTGGCTAATCATAACTATTACTGAGTATCCGGTCGTATGCGCTTTAAAAGTAGTTGTGCTTGGGAAAAGTGTTTAACTATTGGATGGGAGCTGGTGCACCCTCATCCCACTAAATAGCTAGTACATAAAGCAAATCATTTAAACATTTTAAGAAAAGGAACATTTGGGTTAGGTCTCACCTCTGGAACAAGTCTGCAGTATCCTATCACGGTCTTGGTTTATTTGGAACATCCTCAACTCATCGAGGTTGATAAAGCACGTAATATAATTTTGAATTATTAAAGATGAACGAGGATGAAATTAAGACTGTGCTTAAAAATGAAGCACGATTTACAGGAGTCTTCTCTATTAATGAGATCGGGTCAGTGAAACTGGAGAAGTATACTGATTTTGTATTTAACACTTCGAATCGTCACATTACTACAGGAGGCCATTTAATAGTTATATATATTGATAAAAAAGGATTGTTTATCTTCTTGATTTCTGTATTTAAAAACTATCATGTTATGAGTAATCATTATGGAATTTCTTTGTAAAAAAAAAAATGTAAATTATATAAAAAAAAACTTTGTTATCCTGTGCAGCCTCAATATTCCAATTATCATGTGGTGTTTATACTTAGAAATTATTTATATCATTACATGTTTTTTAAACAACGTATGTTTTAATGATATATTTGGTATTAAAAATTTATGCTAATGATTATGTAGTTTCTAATTATGTTATAAATGCTTTAAAATTAAAAATTGATTTTTATTCCCCTTAACACTAGAATAACACTAGGTTATTTTTTTAAAACGTAAAGTGGTTTTCCGGTTTCACTAACCTCAGAGGAAAAAATACACTTAAAGCTAGTTTAAATGGAGGGTTGATTTTGTCTTTAAAGTATATGCGGACCCAATAACACTCAACTTAGCCCTCCATCTTAAAATAAGGATCCCAAATTTCTTAATTATTCAGCCCATTTGATAAAATAAAAGCATAGGTAAGGCTGGGGCCCAGCTACTCACGCCAAATGCAACAATGTGTAAAGTGTCCTTATGCACATTTTTTCTTAGATAAATAAAATAGAATCACGAAATGGTTGGCACCACTGTATACGCCTTTAAGGGATACCTCAGTGTTTGTATTGATGTTGAGTTGAGAGGTATGTTTCAATGTTAATTTTTATTTTTTTTAATTTTCTTCCCTAGAAGTACTTTTTATAACCGTTATACATTAGTTTTATCACGGACATGTTTTCTTTTCTTTCATTTTTTAAGTAGGTGTAATTAAATCTAAAATCTGATTTATGGGTGTAGGTTTCTTACAAAAAAATTCGCATTAATGATCATATAAGCAATATATTTGTAAATATTAAGTTATGCATAAAAAAGAGGAATGAGGTAAAGTGCCTATCTAATCATGGGGAAACTCGCCTATATGGGCGCTTTGCCCCACCAATACAATTTAACACGATTTCACTTTAAGCTATTAAGCGAGGTTGTAATTGTTTACTTTTCAAATTATTATTAAAATTTTTATTATTCCTGTATATTGTAATATAATTATAAGTAGCCAAATGAGCGACCACCTCTGTCCAAAAAGTCCTCGGACACCCCCATTTGGGAGTGATAAAGACATAGTATCCCCTCAAATTTGGTATACCCCTTTCCTATGACGTAACCTCATCGTAGACAAGGTTACTGGCCGTGCAACCCCGGAGGAGGTGCCGGCCTAAAAAAATAAAATAATCTTAGAAGATTGAAATTTGGAGCTTGGCTAATAGATGAGGGTTATGAGTAAGGAGGAGTCGGTCCGGCACCGGTGCTGAAGCCGTTGCGGTGCTGAGTTAGTAAATATTTCGAAATTAATAGAGTTTAGAGAACATCGTATCCCCCTCAAATTTGGTATACCCACTTTCTATGACTAACCTCGTCGATACTGCGAATGAGGTTACTGGCTGTGCACCCCCGGAGAGGTGCGCCCCTTAAAAATAGAAAAATATTCAATGAAGGCTGAAATTTGGAGCTTGCATAGATGCAGGTATAGTAAGGAGGAGTCGCGATCCCCGGATTCGGATTTGAACCCGGCACCGGTGCTGGCTAGCCGGAGCGGTGCGGAGTTAGTGAAATATTTGTAAATGGGAGTGTTAGAACATCGTATCCCCCTCAAATTTGGTACCCCCTTTCTTATGACGTAACCTCGTCGTAGACGAGATTACGCGGCCGTGCACCCCCGAAAGGAAGGGGGTGCCGGCCTCAAATATAGGAAATGCCCATAGAATGGTGAAATTTGGAGATTGCATAAAGGAGGAAGAGTAAGTAGGATCAATGCCGGTGTCTGCGGCCATCACCGGCTGCTGGGAGCGGTGCTGATGCCGAGTTAGTAAATATTTGTATAATAATACAATATTATAATATACAATTATATATAATATACAAAGCGCCCATGGGTAGGCGAACTGCCCCTTCTATGTGGGCACTTTACCTCAGGGTAGGGGCAAAGTGCCTTTTTTGAAAAATAAAATAAAATCGATTTTACTCGAAACATGTGATAGGAGGAAGAAGCATACTTTTGTGGGGAATATATAGCTTTTACGTGATAATCATATACTTTGAAAAATTAAAAATTGAACGAGTACAAGTCTTTTAATTCACTTTCGAAAAGTTTCTGGGCGGGCTGCCCCACCTTGCCCTACCTTTTTACCTCTAAAACATCTTTTTCGATTGTGTTATGTGTCTGTAGTCATTTCTTTTGTATTTTCATTTTATGAAAACCTATGTTTTTGACATTTTTTGATACTCGTCCTACAATTTTTTTTCGAAATGACTTCAAATTTGAATTATACAAAGATTGGACTATTACCTAAAAACTGTTTGTCACTCGGGGTATGTTCTACTGTTTTTCTGTTCCGATGTATGATGGCCACCTCACCCCCAATCAGGGGATAGGAGGAGGATATATATATATATATATATATATATATATATAATCTTACATTATATTATATATATATAGTAATATACTACTCACTAATAAATATATTATTATAATTAACTATAATAATACTTATATATATATATATATATTATAGTATATATAACATCTTACATTCTCTGCTAGGTAAGCTATTCATTATGTCAAACAGAACAGCGTCGTCTTTCATTTTCCGGCACTTCCTGATTCATCAAGGTCTGCATTCTAGGAAGTACATGAGATCTCAGAAATTCTTCCACCTAGTCCTTCCAACTCTTTCTAATCTTCCTCTCGGGCTCACTACCTCCGACATCCATCTCCATCTTCCCTTCGTCACTCTATTCATTGGTATCATTTCCAAATGTCCCAACCATCTCAATATAGCTGCGTCCATTATATGTAGGATAGGCTTTACTCCTACTACCTCTCTCAGCCTCACGTTTCTAACTCTGTGTCTTCTCGTTTTCTCCACCATAGCTCTCAGAATCTTCACCTCTGGCGATTGTATTCTTCTTTCATCCTTGCTAGTAGTACTTCATGCCTCTGCTCCATATAACAGAATAAGCATTGGTACGCTGTTGTAAATCACTGTTAGCCGCCATATTTGTTTGTTGGTCTCTCATGATGGGATACAAAGCCCCATCACCCTCCTTTATTGCAATATTCTCTAGGAGTCTAGGGGATCTCTCTGTTGTTTCCTCCTTCCTTACCACTCTACATTTTGAATCTCCTCTCCCTCTTTCACTACTTTCAGTCCTTCCTCCTCATTTCTCATATTCATCATTAATGCCTGACTACTCTTAATTTATTTGATATGCTAATCACCACTTCCCTAAGCCTCTGTTTATTCTCGCTCCAACACGCCAAATCATCAACACACACACACACACACATTATATATTAATATTAATATTATAATATATATATTATATTATATAAACTTAATTATATATTAAATATATATATATATATATATATATATATATATAATATTATAATTATATATATTATATATATTATAATATATATTATTATATTATATATATTAATATTAAATTATAAAGTATAATAAATGTATAATATGAATATAATATGAGTATATATTATATATATAAATATGAGTTCACGTTTGGCTCAGGGGAACAAGACGAGTCTTTATTGCCTTTGTTTCAAGCAATTTTGCGGGGCATCCCTTCTCAGTTATGGTTCTCATTGTAGTTTTCGTCAAGTGTGGGATTAATCGTGAAGGGACACAAAAAACTGGTCGAGTAAACGAGATTTTCGTAATATTTAACGTATTGCTCAGATTCCATACAGCATAGTTGTAGTTACACTAATCGTCAATACACAATCCTCTAACTACAAACTATAGCCACACACATAACACAAAAATCACTTGCGTGTATAGTGTGCTGCGTGGGCGCATTGGAAAGGCCGCCATATTAGGATGCGAACCCATAGCCCGGGGTTGGCAAGCAGCTCGACTACGGATTCGCCAAGCTTTTAAATAATAATGTGTATAATATATATATAATATAGCTAGGGAACATATATTAGAACCCGCTATATATAATATATGATAGTACCTTGCCATGTACCCACTCTCTCACTCTATACTGTATTGATGACCATATAGGTTAAATATATAAATATATATATATATATATATATATAATATATATATTATATATATATTAATATATCATATATATATAAAATATACATACTTATATATATTTATAATTTATATATATATATATATTATTAATTAGTATAGAGACGCTATATTGAAGTCTATAGGGGTGTCTTGAACGTTTTGACATCTTTATTATATTGTTAGTAATAGACGCATAAGGTGTGGAAAATATTTTTAGCTGCTTATACATCACGACGAATACTACTTAAAATATAAGATTTTGATCTTTACGTGAGATGATCAAGCTGAGTCTATCTATCATGCTAGGACGGAGTTCAGTCCGTCAAGGTATAACATAGCTCAAAATCGCCTACTGTAGATTACAAACCATTTTGTGAGTATTAACAAGGTTCGAGCTACGATCTTTTCGTTATGGCTCAAAAGACTAAACCGGATTTATAATAATAGCTCGTGTATATATAATATATAATATATATATATATATATATACTAATTATATATAGTAACAATTAAATTAACTTAAATAAGTATTATTATTTCTCAATATGTATAATATCATATTTTTTTAATATATTTTATAATTTTAAAAAGATATTATATTTTGATTATAGAAAGCACATTATAATAGTATATATACAGTGATATCGGACACAGATACTATAAGTTATAACATGCGAGCTGCGGACGCAGTTCCGATGCGTTTTATAATAATTCACTACTCCAGTTATTATCTGATATCATCCGAATCAGATTTACTTTTATAATAATATAATAACTAGCTCCTAGAGCTACAGGCCTACCCTAGGCTACCGGACTCCGGTACTCATCTCAGCGGCTCCACGGCTCCGGCTCCGCTCCGCTCCTAGGCACTGTATCGTAGAGCTCCGGCTTACCATCACACATAGCTATAAAGTGAAGTTTCGCAAGTGGTAATCCTGACTCAGCAGATCCTTTATTTCGTGTATGACATAAACAATGTATGTAATGTAAACAATTATTTATCATAGCAAACTTAGTCAAATCTATATCTCTAGGAACTCTTTCTATATTATTATTTTCAAAATAATGATTGAGTAGTCGTGAACTTATATTATATTTTAAAATATAATATAATTTATATATCAATCACCATTATCCTTTTATTTTACATGGTTCTATTTATAGCCATAAAATAAAAATAGGCAATAAATTATGATGTTATAATATATTATACTATCTGACTATACTATAATGAATATGATATTCAATAGAGTAATTTCTCTCTAGACTTGTGTAAGAATCATAATAAATCTCAGAAACATCATCACGACTCGTAGAGTCTCAAACTTTCATTCCACGGAATCATCTCGAAAAAGCATTCAGGATTCGTGAATGGATTCATATTTGTGTCGTCATGCGTTGTACGAAAAAAAAACATGAGAATAAATTAGAGAGTCTCCCATATTGATCCCGCAACCATCAACTGGGTTCATCGCAACAAAGAATAAAGCTAAGTTTCAGTTGTTATTCCATCATCATCATTGCAATTAACAGTCTCAGGAACAAATTACTTTGATCTAGTATATGGTTCTTATAGCTGGATATAATGGTAACTAAAAATTCTTGGGACGGCCCAATTTGGCGAGTATGATCCATTGATCGGAATGATTGCTGATGTCAGAATTTTTTGGAGTGTGTTAACTTCTAATGACATTAATAATATATCGAAATTCGAAGAAATATCTAAAGATTATATAGCTGTATTAAATGCTTCTGATCAGTTAACATCAAACTATGGAATAGGTTTGAAGAGGGTTTTGAAAGATAATATACTACAACCTTACATGCATCATCTTATTTGGTATTTCGATTCGAAAGTATCGTGCGAAGACGCTCTGAAAGTGTGTAAAAAATTTGGGGGTAATTTTTACAACATTTCAAAAGACTCGAAAAATATTCTTGATGAATACATGGAGTACAAAGGGATTATAGATTCATTTTGGCTTGCTCTTAACAATACTTAAATTTGACAAGGAACTCAGTGTATTACATCTAAAATAGCCAAACTCACTATAAAACTTATATTAGTCATTTTCCAAAAGAATGTCACCAGATAAACTTGCTAAAATTGCACCCATCCTGTAAATGTATTAATGGTGCCCCAGAAGATTGAAAAACATAAAAAACACAGCACGTGTGCCAATATGATAATTGCTAAGCCAACGTAAGTCTGCAGCTTCTGGAATCTTAAAGGCAGGCTCATCTATTGATTTTTGAATTTCAATGTAAAATCTATTCTCTTTTAGGAGAACAATGAAAAAGCTTGTAGATATCTTTAACAAACAATGTAAAAGGCCCTCATAATCATGGAAACACTATTTTTCTGGAATTAGCCGACGCCAAAGCGATAAAAACGTGGCTCATAACATGACATAATAACGGGAAATTTCACATTGTTTCATTCCCGAATCATTCCGCGCACCCCCTTTATACTACCACTGAAATTCGCAGAAAACCGTTCAAAAGAAAAACCATGATACTAATTTTCTCGAAAAAAGTTTTCGTTTACTCTAAAAGCAGCAGGCATAGCCAAAATAGACTCGCCGTCATTTTTTTTCCTAATGCAACCTAATAAAACCTTGCTCTTATTTCGCAAACTTGAGCTGGGACACTACATAGCGAACTAACAGTGACAATTCACCTTTTTTTATTATTTATGTTCGTAGGATTTTCATCTTGCCATTACAAAGTAAATCTCCACCACTAAAAGTAAAAATTCATCATGTTTGTCCACCCAGACCATTCCAACCAAAAAGACAGTCAATAAACTCTGAAAGCGGATTAAATATTACTAATGTATGTCGATCTCTCGCTTTGGGCTTTAATCCAGTCCACAACCAGGTTTGCTGGTTTTTTACCTAAAATACCTACAAACTAAAAGCATCATAGGCTGTGGTATGAGGTATTTTCTTTGATAGCTAAAAAATATGAACTTCTAACTAACGCTGAAAAAGCTTCTCTGTTTAACATTTTTCTCACTTTCACTCTGTTTGAATAGTTAGTGTTTAACTGAGACAGGAGCCCTTTAAGCGCTAGCAATCTAGCATTTCTCCAAATTGGAAATTAGCCACTTACAGTGCCTAAATTGATTTTGAATTGTTTTTCCAAGTTATTCACTGAACATCCGGTAGCTTTTCTAAAATTTATTAAAAGGCACTGATATTAAAAACTCCACCTGTTTTTGAAGCACCTCTATGTCATTTTATGTAAAATGCAATTCACACAGCAATTACAAATTGCACCACCGGGCCTAGTTACGAGGCAAAGTACAACGCCAGACGTAAAACGTTTTCAAAATTCTAAAATACAACACCACTATAATATTAATATATATATATTAAACATATCAAGTACAGAAAAATAATAATATACATAAAATATATATATATTATAATATATATATATATATATACTACTCAACATAATATAACACAAAAATAATATAATACCTATAATATATAAATACACTAAATACATACATATATATATCATAACTATATATAAGATAAATAAAATCATATACAAATGTAATAACACATATATTACAGACTAAATATATCAATAACTGGAATATAAACAAATAGATACGATAATAAATAATATAAAAAATAGTTATATAGTCAGTCAACTTTGTTTTAATATTTTTTTTATAAAAATTTGGAAATTCGGGGGGGAAATTCCCCCCGGGCCAACCCCTAGAATTAAACCCTTGGCTACCATAATATATTCCCAATTTCTTTTCAAATTTATGTTTACTTACTCAACAGTTTATACCGTTGTTACAATTCTCTTGTGTCTCAGTTTCAAAAGGAGGAAACAATTTGTAAAATTTTTAAAAGATATTGTTACTACATTAGAATGTTTCACTTTGGAAACTAGAATATCTTTCAACCAAAGTGCATTAAATTTTGACCAATGAAAAGTGTTTTAGCATTCATAAAAAAACCGTTTCCGTATACCATTAACCCTATATATATATATATATATTATACTAAGACTAATATATCTCATATATCAACTAAAAACATAAATAAAAACTAAATATATAAATCAACAAAAACAAAATATAATAATACTACAACTACACTATACTAAAATACAATAAAATTATATACATCAATAATATAATAAACAAAAATATATATAATAATGAATATCAATATAATATATTAAATTAGTATATATAAATATACATAAACATAAGAAACATGTAAGAAAAATATAGAGACAGTAAGAAGCCACATGGGCCTATCAGACTGTCCCAGTACGTCACCTAAAGCAAAAACATGCTCAAATGCAAAATCCACAAAGCACGCACAATAGGGACTTCGTACCAAATTACTGCTAACTAAAAAATCCCCAATTTAGGTCTTAGTCAAAAAAACAATAATATCATTAATATCCAAAACCATCCCGAATTATCTTAACCTTTAAGTTACCTGTCAAAACATGTAATCTAACTCATTAATAACTACTGTAACTAAAAACCGCCAACTTTGTCCGTCTAAAATAAACGATATACTACCCAAAATACATCCACCTTCCATCCAACCCCTTCTTAATGTTGCAACTGAGTCACACTCAAAAACCTCATGTGGCCAAACCATTCCAAAATGTAACAACCCTATTGCTGAAAGGATGAGGCTTTCTTATATCAAGATGGCATGACTTAAATTATCTTGTTATGCCCCCTGGTCCCCCGTCCCTGTGTTCTAACTATGAAGAATTTATTGGTTCTCCGTATATCAATTACTATATGATAAAAATTTGATATCTTATTTATCATGTCCCTCTGAGAAAGTCGCCTTCACCAGAAAAAACATTCGATAAACTCCAATCAGCCTCTTCCCTCATAGCTCTACCATCAAACCCAGAAAATCTTCCTTGTTGCTCTACGTAGTACTGCACTCTAAGCATATCTAAGTCTTTCTTTAAATAAGAGGCCCAAACTTGTGCCCAATACTCTATTACTGGCCTAAAATTAGCTATTATACAAGTTACTTATCTAGCTTCCTTGCTCTTGGTAAACACACATGCGATTATTATGCTCAGCATCTTATTAGCTTTATTTCTAGCTTCCAAACCAGTTAGCTACTTTCAAATTACTGCTATATAAAATCACAACCTAAAAAATCTTTTCTTGGTCCACAGACTCAACCATTCCCCATGATTTCAGTAGTATACATGACATTTGGACCCTCTCTTATCTAAACACAAACCCCAAAGGTGACATAACAAGGACACCTTTTTATCTAACGCAAACCGCAACCCAAGTGACGCCAAAAGTTCCGTGACATCAAGTGTACCGCGACCGAGACAAAATCATATTTCCTACTCTACATATATTATATCAGGCTATATATTATATAGGTTTATATATATATATAGGTTATATACTTATAGGTTAATATATATCTAGCTTCTAGCGACGTGCCGACCTATAGTGAGATACCCGGTTCTTATTGTCTATCCCCTTAGGTTATTGGGTTACGGGGAATACGATTGACCTGTATAATTAGACGGTGCACAGAATGCTTTCCTTCTATGAGATTAAGTACACCTAACCCCCCTTTCTAGCTCTTTTCTAGCTGAACTGTTCCTACGTCATCGAATACCACCGTATTTACGTGCCTACCCCTAGTTATTGCGGTAACGGGGAATCGATCTCGTGATATATTAGAAGATTGCTTAGGATAGCGTCTCTCTATGAGTATATTACCCTACCCCTTTTCTAGCCTGTTTCTAGCATGCCTATATCCTACGTCATAGAACACATCCGATTTTGGTGTCTACTCCTAGGTTATAAGTTATGAGAAATCTTAATGGCGTATCATTAGGAATGTGCGTAGGTTGGTTGTCCTTCTACAGTTAGTACCCCCCACCCCCCTAATTCTAACCCTTCTAGTACGATATATCGAATTTGACGGACTGCATACGATGTAGGTAGCGATATAGCCACGTAAGTCTTACGTGTGTCGTGTGTAAGTCGTAACTCACGTACGTACGAACCTATGGTTCGTACGTATGCCACGTAGACATACCCTACCCCCCTTTGATCTGCCTTCTATCCTATGACGTCACGCCATGCTATCTCTTCAAGCTAAGACGTCACAAGTGCACTTTCGAAGTGTACTTAACGTTTGCTAGTTCGCCCCCAGGGGTCAGGTCTTTATATAGTTTCCGTGGCTTCATAATCGTGAGATCTCCCCTTGATGGGTCCATGCCTGAAAAAAGATGAAAAGTACAGAGGTCCGGCTAGCAGATAAAGATGAAGAAAGGAAAAAAGAAGCTGAGTCACCGTATGCTCGGGTGCTGGAGCCTAAATCGGAACTAGACTGGAATTCTTGCTCTGGTGCCGGAGCCAGACTGGAATTCTGGCTCCAGACACATGTTTTTAATGACGTAGATCTCGAATTTGATGGATTCCACTCTCTAATGGGTCACATGAAGGCCAACGTGCCCGCAGGTGCAATATTACTGCGCGAACGCGTAAATATTTTGCGGGTTGAGACGTTAATAAAGTGATTAAGCTATTTTAAGTACAAGTGTACTTAACGTGCTTTAGGGTGTCCCATTGTCAGCCAGCCAGCCCGATGCACGCGCGCGCGAAATTATATTGAAGCTTGTGCGAAAACTCGACATGAAATTATATATGAAGTGCTGACGAATACATCACCGACTGCCAAATATATATATATATATATATATATAATATATATATATATTTATATAAATTATATAATATTATAGTTATATATATATATATTATATATATATTAGTATATATATTAATATATATATATATATTTATTATATATATATAGTATCTATTAAAAATGTGTATATATATATATATATATATATATATATATATATATATATATATATATATATATATATGAGGGAGAAGTAAAAGAAGAAAACGACGATGAAATAGAAGAAGCAAAAGAAGATGAAAAAAAACAAAAACAAAAAATTTTTTATCATTTGTGGATTGTTATAAGGAAACTGAATATTGTTTGCCTGTTTTCGAGCTCTCACTTATGGCTAACGATAATAAGAGGAAGAAGAAAGAGGAAGACAAAGACGAAAAAAAGAAGAAGTATAATAAGAAGTAAAATAAGATGAAAAAGAACAATGTTTTATCAATAAAATTACTTTTAAATTTAATTTCTACCAGTTCGATAAGAAGCACAACAACTATATTATATATATATATATATATATTATATATAATATATATATATATATATATCTATATATATATATATATATTATATATTATATAATATATTATATATATATATATCATATAATATATATATAAACGTGTGAATGGTCTTTATAAGCTGCACTGTGACTTCAAGCCTCTCTATATCTAAAGTTAAATAAGAGTAGGCTGATATATATATATATATATATATATATATATATATTTACTTATTATTATATTACTATATATATATTTATATATATTTATAATATATTATTTTATATATATATATATATATATATAATTATATATATATATCTATATATTATAAAAATATATAATATATATAAATACACTCTATATATATATATATATATATATATATATATATATATATATATATATATAATATATAAAACTGTGGTAATTGCAGTAGTAGTAGTAGAAGTAGTGGTAGTACGTGGGTAGTAATTTTGTTTAAGACTACAGAGGAGTGGTTAGATATGGTTGAAGTCATACGAAATACTCTTCACGAGTATATATATATATATATATATATATATATATATATATATATATTATATATATATACTATATATATATTATATATATATATATGTATATATATATATATACTATATATATTTATATATATATATTATATATATATATATATATAGAGAAAAGGAGACAAACCCGAGAGAGTCATAGTATATTAAGAACGTTTTGCGCTATAGCTAAGCGCATTATCAGCTATAAGTAAATAATAAAAATATAAATGGAATAATGTCAAATACCTACCATTATATCAAAGGTACACGCTGAAGTGTTCCTCATTTATATAAAAATTACAAAGTTATAAAACGATACCCGAAATTACAAAAATTACAAAAATTAAATGTATTATTAACCTCGTTTTACTAACTTTACATAACTGGATCAACCATAAGAATGAATGAACAAGATTAAATCCACTATTTTATACTAGAATTATACATAAATGGTTGGTTTTTTTGAACTTACTATACTTAACACCCCCACTTATACAGTCTTTCGAAATTTCTTGTGCCATTGATTGACCCCATTACCCACAACCAACATACCCTTCATAGTTCTTTTGAATTCGTGGATTATATTTCATCTCTTTCACTCCTTCAAGCCTTTATGGTGAGTTTTGATATTCAGTCCCTTTTTACTAACGTTCCTGTTGCCGAAGAAATCATTTCCAATACTTTGTTTTCTAACCAAGAATTTATAGGAGGTCTCATAAGAAGATAATTTACAAAATTTATAATTAGCTCACCTAGATTCTTTTTTTCTGTTAATAAATCCTTTACAGATTGATGGTGTGCTCATGGTTCACCTTCTGGGTCCTCCTTCGCCACGCTTCCTTGCTATCAATGAACAGTCTTGGCTCGAAAAATGCCCCCCCCCCGCCTTCAAACCCATTGTCTACAAAAGATATGTGGATGACTGCTTCTTAATTTTTTCTAACAAAGAACATGCCGATTTATTTTTAAATTTCCTTAATAAGCAACAAAAAAATATCAAATTTTCCATGGAATGTGAAGTGGATGGATTCCTTCCGTTTCTTGATGTTGGTGTCTCACGCACTAATGGTTCCTTTTCTACACAGATTTACCGCAAGCCAACCTCCACCCAATTAGGCACTCACTTCTCAGCTTTCTTCCAGATAAGTTTAAATTGTCCGGTTTTACAGGCAGAATAAACCGGGCTTTTAAGGTATGTTCCTCCTGGATTCTTTCAGAACTCCAATATTTAAGGAGCTTTGCTAATTTTAATCTCTTTCTTTAACTTGTTGATAAAATCATATTAATCCTTGAGACCTTTTAGACTACTCTCCCAACTTTTGATGTCCCTAACAGAAAATTTCCTGAAGATTCCTACACAGGTGCGATTCACCGACACTCTTAAATTAGACCTCGAATATAATTAACGAGACACTTCCCATTTGGCCACTTTATTTTTATTCTACTAATAACTTCAAAATTAGTAACTTTTTCAGGTCCAAAGATTTAATCCCTAAAGAGTTGCCCTCCTCGATAGTCTACTTGTATAAGGGTAGGTGGTGTAATGCCGTATGTAGGAAACAGGCCTACAACTTTGCATCAGGATTGCCAAACACAAGGGTTTTTCTTTCGTACAATCTTCTCTATCCTCATGAATTTATCCAATATACCATTACCAAGAAAAGATATCCATCCTACCAACGACTTTCTGATTCTTGCCTCATCACTGATACTCACGAAGAAAATCTTGGAGAGCTCTACATTCGTGAATTGGAGCCTGAACTCAACTCTGATTTTATATTATGCAATATAATTTATTTTATTGTAATTATTTTTCATTATATGTCTTTAATAATTTTCATTTTTTAATTCTGTTATAAATATTGATTTTTAAGTATAGTAAGTTTAAAAAAACAACCAATTTTGTATATATTTAGGTATAAATATTTGGGATTTATCTGTTTCATTATTCTTAGGGTTCATTCAGTATGTATTAGGGTTAGAAAGAGGTTTAATAGATTTAATTTTTTGTAATTTTTTTGTATTTTTTGTAATCTTTTGTAATCTTTGTATTTTTCTTTAATCTTAGTTTTCTATATATTTTTATATATTTTAATATAATCGTAAATATTATTGACATTTGTTCATTTATATTTTATTATTACTTATAGATGATGATGCGCTTAGCTATAGCGCGAAACGTTCTTAATATATCTCTTTGGTGTTTGTCTTCCTTTTCATCTATAAATTGAGGTTCCCTAGGACAATATCGCAGATATATATATATATTATATATATTTATTTTATATAGTATATATATATATTATATTTATATATATTATTATATATATATATATAAGTATATATTATATGATATAGTGGCGTCAGAAACATTTTACTCTCGTGTTCTCTCTCTTCTCTCTCTCTCTCTCTTCGTCTCTCTCTCTTCTCTCTTATAATATATATATATATATATATATATATATATAATATATATATATATTATAATTTATATATATATATATATATATTAATACTTGAGTTATTCCCTATTAACGTTTTCCTTATTTGATAGCTGATTCCTATGAATAATAATTCATATTTCGATAGATACAATACATACATCATTTTCTATAATAATTTTTTTTATATTATCTTAGTCTTAATTCTTTTCTTAGTCCTAGATCCTCATCATCATCATCATCATCATCATTATCATCATCATCATCAATTAATTATAAACATAGTATTTACAAACAATTTCTTACTCTAATTCACAGACACCATCTCGCCATTTGGATTTGAGCACGAACTGCTTCATTTTTAATGGGTTAAAAGCGTTATTTAATAGCGGTTATTCTTACTTTTTTCGTTTCAATTTTGCATAATCTCTTATATTTATTATGTAATAGTTTCATTTAATTTTAGAAACTTTTTTCCAAAAAAATAAGAGAATTTTATAGTACTAATGCAATTTGCAAAATCGAGTAGCACGAGTGAAGAGTCGATGTGAATATATATATATTATATATATTATATATATATATATATATATATATATATCCTATATAAAATATATATATTATATATATATATTATATATATTTATTATATATATAAATACTATTATATTATTATTTATATATATATATATATAATATATAATATATATATATATAGTTTTTTTAAGTTCTATTATTTCGGGACGGGGAGCACAAATTCGGTGTCGAAATCCCCAAAATATGAGGGTGGTTCCCTTTCAGAGCATTGAACATTCTTTTAATACGTATCCTCTTCATACCTACAGGCATGACCGAGGGGGGGTGGTGTCACACACGCATCTGTCACA
>JABUQX010060951.1:0-10000 GCA_015478945.1 Trachelipus rathkii | reverse complement strand
ATACTATATATATATATATATATATTTGGCGAAGAGACATAGGGTGAAGTTGAAACTGTGCAGTTTCGATATAGCTCTCGAGAGTCTCTAATCCTATAGAAATAATATAAGAGTAAATACTACCCTATGCATTAGCATATCTCCCCTCGTATTCAGGATCTATTGACTTCAGATCCACATATTTCTCTGTAAATATTTAACATTAATCCATGGCCTTCATGTAATAATTCTTCGAGCACGGTAACATCGACAAGATGAGCCGTTAATTCTTCATATATTTTAATCAGAGCGTTAATATTTTTGGTTGAACTGACAGATAAACCTATAAAGGTTTGCATAAATGTAGCATTCTCGGGAGGCTTCCAATAGTTACGAACGTCAACCCATTTAACATTATCCCAGAACGATAAAGCAATCTCGATTCTCTTAGGATCTCTCACAGCGATTCCACCCTTGGGTATTATGCATGGATTCTTCATATCATACATGTATACTTTGCCTTTATCAATGCTTCTATACTCAATGATCTTGTTGAATTCTTCTACAGATACGAATAAGGGACGATCGGTGCTCTTGTAAGCCGGAATACAGACAATGTAGTGCTCTCCATTAGGTTTACTATGAAATATTATAGTTACTTCGCTCTCAGGTCTCTGTACATATACCTCTTATCAAAAGATTATTCACCTTCCTTCACTGTGATTGGGTATAATGAACCAATCACAGCCTCTTATGCGGAGATGTCATCGGGAAATCGTGGTTAGAATGATTAGTTTTATTAAGTTCTGTCGTTTGGACGTGTGCAGTGTAAAACTTTAAACAAATTAATATAAATTGTCACGTCATTATATTAGGTATTATTATTATTATTATTATTATTATTATTATTATTATTATTATTATTATTATTATTATTATTATTATTATTATTATTATTATTATTATTGTTATTATTATTTATTATTCATATATTCAGATTATATTATTATTATTATTATTTTATTATTTATTATTATTATTATTATTATTATTATTATTATTATTGTTGTTATTGTATTAGTATTATTATTACTTCATTATTATTATTATCTATTCATTATTATTATTATTATTATTATTATTATTATTACTATTGAAAGATAGTTTAAAACTTTAAACAAATTAATAAATTGTCAAGTCATTATAGTTTAGGCCCTTTTATTATTATTATTATTATTATTATTATTATTATTATTATTATTATTATTATTATTGTTATTGTTATTGTTATTTTGTTATTGTTATTGTTATTAGTATTATTATTATTATTGAAAGATATTATTAATGTGGAAATATATTTCAATACTAAATTTCATTCAGTTTTTTCCGCTACTACCATTACCACTACTACTCCCCCTACTGATACTATTACTAGCAGTACTACTACTTCTACTCTTCTCACTACCTCCAATCTGGACGTCATTATTAAGTTATAAGATTCTTAATTATTATTATTATTATTATTATTATTATTATTATTATTATTATTATTATTATTATTATTATTATTATTATAATTATTAACTTATTTCATGAAAAGGTGTGTTCAAACAGAACGTAGAGCTATAAAGCATAGGTGTAAAGCATTAAAGCCTTACACCATGGGATGGAGGGAGGTTGGGGTGGGTCCCCTAGGGGGTCGTTTGCGCTACTGCTTTACTGCTTTGATGTCAATGAAAACTATGTTTTTATTAAAAATTTTGCAGTTATTCCCTAAAAACTAAATGTTTTTTTTAAATAAGAAAAACATGCAAGATATTATAAAAGTGGAAATATATTTTAATACTAAATTTCATTCAGCTACTACCATGACTACTCCCCCTACTGCTACTATTACTAACACTACTACTACTCCTATTCTCACGACCTCCATTCTGACCCCATTATTTGGTTATAAGGTTCATTATTATTATTATTATTATTATTATTATTATTATTATTATTATTATTATTATTATTATTATTATTATTATTATTATTATTATTATTACGATGTTATTTTCATGAAAATGTGTGATCAAACAGGACGAAGAGCATTAAAGCATGGATGTAAAGCATTAAAGCCGTAAAACATGGGGTAGAGAGAGGGTGAGGTGGGTCCCTTAGGCGGTCGTTTGCGCTACTGCTTTACTGTTTTCTGGTCAATAAAAACTCTTTATTAAAAATTTAGCGGCTTTTTCCCTTGAAAAAAAAAATGCTTTTTTAAAAAATGTAAAAATGTTTTTCAAAAACAATGGTTTTATAAAACACTAATAATAAAACATATTTTTTAAATGAAATGTTTTACTTTAGCTTAAACTTTAATACTGAAACAGGTTTTCTTTTAAATGAAATGTGTTTCAAGAAAACTTTATTAATGAAACAGGTTTTTCTGAAAAATAAAAACTTTTTTCTATGATCCCTGTTGAGGTCTCTCTGTTACCATGAGAATACTGAAACTATCTCATTTACGTTCTTCGATGTGGATAACCCATATAAGGACACCAATATTGTTTTATTAAAAGCGACTTTACTACCTCCCCAGTTCCGCCCCGTCATCCGGTACTGGCTCCTATCACGACTATTTAACGCCGAAACCTGAGACTTTTTTTCGTCCCATCTTTTTATTCCAACTGGTATAGCTGTGCAGTCGTGTTTTTCATCTGTTTCCAGCTCCAACGCCGATACAAACAATCCCACAGTTACTCCTTCATATGAGACTTCTTCTTTTCCTTGTTCTTATTCATTCATCTTTACCTGATAGCCGAACCTCTGTTCTTTTTTTTTTAGTGGGATCTCATGGTTATGAAACCCTCAAAATATTTATCTACGTTATTAAAAACCTATATAAACACTCAAATATCAGGGTATTAAGTACATTCTTACTCACTGGGCCTGGTGTTTAAGTTAAGTTTAGTACTCTATTTTATTCATCATCCTCTACGCACGCCTCAAATTTTATCTATCTATTAGCATTTCCAAGTTTAGGGACACTGCCCCATTTTAGATTGTATTTTATTCATCATCCTCTACGCACGCCTCAAATTTTATCTATCTATTAGCATTTCCAAGTTTAGGGACACTGCCCCATTTTAGATTGTATTTTATTCATCATCCTCTACGCACGCCTCAAATTTTATCTATCTATTAGCATTTCCAAGTTTAGGGACACTGCCCCATTTTAGATTGTATTTTATTCATCATCCTCTACGCACGCCTCAAATTTTATCTATCTATTAGCATTTCCAAGTTTAGGGACACTGCCCCATTTTAGATTGTATTTTATTCATCATCCTCTACGCACGCCTCAAATTTTATCTATCTATTAGCATTTCCAAGTTTAGGGACACTGCCCCATTTTAGATTGTATTTTATTCATCATCCTCTACGCACGCCTCAAATTTTATCTATCTATTAGCATTTCCAAGTTTAGGGACACTGCCCCATTTTAGATTGTATTTTATTCATCATCTTTATATAATTATATTATTATATATATATATATATATATATAAATATATATATTATATATTAGATATAAATATATATAATATATAGGGATGTACCCGCGCATACCAGAAAAGAGCGCCGATTTACCATACCAATACCGATACCGCCATACGCCCTATTTTTTAGGTGCCGCATACCGATACTTTAATTATTATAATAAATACACCAGAAATAAATAGAAACATTGTGGACTGCTAAAAAACTCAGAGATTGCATTCCCTGTATACAACCAATACTTAGTCATTTCATATTGATTGGCTGCCCAAGAATATTATTTTATAATTAAAATAGTACTTAAAGAATAATAAATGCCAAATATCAATATTAATAACTTTTTAGTTTGTTTTATTCAAAAAAATATTTCAATTCCATTTCCCAGTAAGTATTAACAAAAGTTTAGCTTCTAGCTTTTATGTTTTAACAGAATTTCAATTTACAAAGATTCTTTAACTAGCGACAATATAAAGAATAAAAAATAATGCAAAAAAGAGACCTCAATTAATCAGCTGAAAAGAAACCAAAATTAAAAAAAGCAATTATTCAAACATGACATCACATAATAATATACTCCTTTAGGATAAAGATAGATATCATTCCAATACTCAAATTCCAAACATCTCCAAATTGTGATACAAACATTAAGCTTATTCACTAGATCTGGCAGAGAGCCTGTTCCTTCTTTGGGGGTTTTACATTCCCACCTACACTAAAAAATACCGCTCTCTCTCGCACTGATGAGGGAGGCTTATAAATATTTGCTGCAAAGCACTGCATAAAAAAGAGAAAAAGCTTGCGCCCATTTTCATGCCCACCACATGAAAGATTCTATTCTGCTAGGAAGCATCTCCATGTTTTTGCTAGAGCTCATCTCCTCTTTCACAGATGCAAATTGAATGTCTGATGCTTCTTCAGTTTTTTAATGGCGTTCCTTGCGCTGTGATTTCTTGAAGGTGAAAGGAGATGTTCAAATGCCAAACAATTTCGCCACTGAACTATTAAAAGTCGTAACATATCACAATCCCTCATCTTCCAGTAGCTTATGTGCTGAAAAGCCACCATCATCACTATCAGTACTTTGATCATTAGAAGGCGGCTTCCACTTCTGTGAATTCTTTTTTGCTTACGCGAGCAAGCCTCCTCGCTTTACAGCCATTAAATGGCATTCTAGAAGTCGGTTCACCTCGAGATGCCATTCTTGTGTCGTTTTTCGATATGAACACCGATATTAATACCGATTCAGGGTTCCTATTCTGATCTCACAGCCGTGAAACAAGCAAATACATTTGCTTCTGATTCTTTTTTGTTTTATAACTAGTTTTTTAAGCAGATTCCAAATATGTTTTAAGTTTTTCTCTAGTATCGACCGTTTTTGTGTTACGACGGCATAAAATAATTATTCTCATCTTCTCATTTGCTCAGGGTCGTACTGGCCATCACGCTGAGTAAAAGTCCCGTTGTCATTATGTTTATGGGGATTGCCATGTGTATAATACTATATATATATATATATATACTATATAATATATATATATAATATATAATATATATATAATAATATATATATATATATAACTTATACTATATATATATATAATATATTATATATATATACCATATGTTTAACTACATTCTAGTGAAATGATATAATTGAAGGTGAGGTTCCAAACTTAAATATCTTTTATAATTTTCAGAATATTAGTATATTGACATAATAATAATATAACTCCTTTAAGATAAAGATAGATATCATTCAATACTCAAATTCAAATTCTCAAATGTTATAAAACATTAGCTTTCACTAGTATCAGGTGAGAGCCTGTTCCTTTTTGGGGTGTTTACATTCCCACCTACACTAAAAATACGCTCTCTCTCGACTGATAAGAGGACTGTAAAGTTGCTTGCAAGAACTATAAAACAGCAGAAAAAGCACTGGCCCATTTTTCATGCCACCACATAAGGATTCTCTTCTGTAGGAAGCATCTCCATGTTTTCCTAGAGCTTCATCTCCTCTTTCATAGATTGCAAATTTGAATTGTCTGTGCTTCTTCAGTTTTTTCGATGAGGTTCCTTGGTGTGATTTCTTTGAAGGTGAATGAGATGTCAATGCAATTTTCGGCCATGAACTTATCAAAAGTCTAACATATCCAAATCCTCTTCAGTAGTTTATTTGCTGAAAAAGCCACCATCATCACTACCAGTGCTGTTGCCAGGGCTGCTGATAAGGCGACTTCCACTTCTGTGAATCTTTTTTTGTTACGCGAGCAAGCTCCTCGTTTACGCCATTTAAATGCATTCTAGAAGTGGTTCACCGTCGGAGATGCCATTCTTGTGGGGTTTTAGTTAGCTTAAGGAATTCCTTATTAGAACCTTTTATATATCGAAACTAAGTTTATTACATAATGTAACAAAAAAGATATTTTTTGTTTCTTCTGATTTTTTTTTTATTGTTTTTTATACAGTTTTTATGCAGATTCCAAAATATGTTTTAGTTTTTCTCTAGTATCGACGGTTTTTATGCTACGACGGCATAAAATAATTATTCTCATCTTCTCATTTTTGTAGGGTCGTTACCGGCATCACGCTGAGTAAAAGTCCGTTGCCATTAATGTTTATGGCGGATTGCATGCTAAAGAACTATATATATAGCTATAAATATAATAATATATATATATATATATATATACTTATATTATAATATATAATATATATATATATATATATATATAAATAATATATATATATATATATACTATACCATTGTAAAACTACATTCTAGTGTGAAACTGATATAATTGACGGTGAGGTTCCAAACTTAAACAACTATTTATAATTTTCAGAATTATTAGTCAATAATATACATAAACCATTTGTAAAATTCACAGGTAACAGTGTAAGTCGTTACCGCATCGGCGCCCGAGTTTAAACAAACTCGGTTGCCATTAATGTTTTTATGCGGGATTGCATTGCTTTCAAGAACTCTATATATATAACTATATATATATAATAATATATATATAATATATTATAATATATATAAATATATAAATTATATATATATATATATATATATATATATACCATTGCTTTAACACATTCTAAGTGAAAATGACTTAATAATGAAGCGTATACCAAATCTTAAATATCTCTTTATAATTTTCCACAAGATTAGTAATAAATAATAAACATTGTAAATCGCAAGTAGAACAGTGTTACAAACGCGTGGCAGATTCATTTCGCTTATTTGCGATGCGATATTATGCTAGTCTCTAAAGCACATTTCCACCAAACTTTGAAGGAACCAAGTATTGGATAGCGTACAGGTTCTACTTGGTATGCCTATTAGTGATTAAGATAAGCACTGGCACCTCATTATATGTGGAAGTGTAAAACAACCCTAGAATGATGTCTAAGAGCAACAAGAAAAGCAATGCCTTTGGCTATTCCAAATATGCGAGGAGACAAACGAATCACTTAAGATTGACTGCCACTTCTGCATATTGAAATATTACAAAAATTTGAAAAAGGTTAAAGAAGCAATCTCTTCCATACCCAAATATCCCTCATCAGAACCCCATCTTCCTCATATGAAAAACTACCCTATTGCCTTCACCACCACCTTCTGAAGTTAAAAATTAGTTATGACAAAGTCAGACTTGCTTAAAGAAGAAAACGTATGTTCCTCAAATATATGTAGCAGCTACTTTACTATTATATATATATAATATATAATATATAGATATAATAATATATATAATATATAATATATATATATAGTATATATATATATATTATATACTAATATATATATATATAAATATATATCATAGGTGGCACCCCGCTCATTAGCGCGCTAGTCCGCTAGCGCACTCCGCAACCTGAGAAAACGTATCCGCTACGCTCCTCCGCACCTATTCAGACCATCAAACCCTCCCGCCAATCGCAAGTCCGCACGGCCGTACGCTCTTCCTCTAATAATGTCGACTTCACAAAAGTTTAATATTCAAATAATGTGCTGCAAAATTAAAAAATATTGGTTGTATAGCAATATGAAAAATTTGAATACAGTATTACAAAAATCAACCAAAAATTTCCTCTCCTCCTCAATGTCTTCTTTAAAAAACAAGAAGATCCATCTTACCTTTCAAAAAGATAGCTGCTCAAAATTAAAAGCAGTTAAAGGCTGACCTCTTTGCCCTCAAAGAAATAATCCCCACCAACTTACTAAATAATTCGTTCTACGGCAGCCAGAACTAGCCGAAGAGCGTGTATTATATTTTTATGAACAAGTGGTCAACAAATTCTGCCTATGCCGAAAGGGAAAGATGTCCTTTGGTGAGAGGAGTGCTCGTGTTAGTTCGCTTCCAGCATTCCATTGCTAATTTAAGTCCTCACCTAAATCATTCTGCCTCCTTCTGAAAATATTTTGACCCCCTGTCACCCATAAAAAGTCTATTTTCGTCAAAGACTTTAGTGAATCCAGTGAAAGCCCTCTACGCCTGCAGAGTCGATGCTAATGCTACTATCAGCCATCGAGGTCAACTATATATATATATATATATATATATATATTAATTATATCATATATATTATATATATATATATATACTATATCAATATATATATATATATATATATTATTTATAATATATATATATATAATATAATACTATATATATATTATATCATATATACCATATTATAGATATATATAATATATATATCATAAAGTATATATATATAGTATATAATAAATAATAAGATATATATACTAAAGATATATATATATATATAAAAACTATATATAATAAATATATATTATATAAATATATATATATATATATATATACATATAATATATACATATTTATCCGGAGATATAAATATATATATATATATATATAATATATATATATATATATATAATATATATATATATGGGTTTTACCACAAATTCCATTAAAATTGCCTAGTCTATTTTAGTAATATATAATTAATTAAAAAATATAATCGAAAGTAATAGCCATTCAGTCTATAAAATCAATTTAAATCTCTAATTTGATTATAAATCGTACAATTAAAGCGAGGTGAAATTGTTGAAGTTTAATATATAAAAAAAACTAAAGTCTCAAAAAAAGATTTTAATTATAGAATTAAAATAAAAATTATATTTCTTTATCATAACCAATAAGAATGCTTAATAAAGTATACCTAATACTTCATCTTTTCCAAAAGGTGCGGAAACAAAAGAGCCGCGAAACTTTTTTGATCCGCCCACGTGCAAGTCCCGCCTAATTCCTGACGACTCGCCACCATCCGCTAGTCCGCACCTTTTCTGTAGTCCCTCGCGAGCGGACTAAGCGCACTTCCCCCTAATTTTCATCACCCAACCTCTATATATATATAATATGTATATATATAATTAATATATAATATAATATAAGATATATATATTATATATATATAATATATATATAATATATATATACTATATATATATATATATACTAATATATATATATACCTATAGCATATTTTTTCTCTTTTCTTTTCTAGAAGACGATGAGCTCATTGAAACATGCTTAATATAATTTCAAATTTTGAAATTAAAGAAAAAATAAGCATAATTGAAAAAGCATGCCTGTGGCATTCCCATATTGGTCAGATTTTTAGCAAATTTGTAAGCATCCAAATACAAAATAGCTGATAAAACATGCTCATTATTCTTATAAAAAAAGATGCCGTTATGCTCATTAAAGGGCTGCGTTATTTACACTCGCATTCGGACTTTTTTTCGAGAGAATTTAGGGGGATGTAAGTGAAGGAACATGGTGAAAGATTTCACCAGGAATTCAGACACATGGAAAAGCGATACCAGGCGACGTGTGTGGATTATGCCATGAGGCTTATATATGTGGGTTTGATAAGCAGAAGCCCAAAATCGATTCAACAAAGAGAAAAAAACCCACGATTGAAGCAGTTTTTGACATATTAAAAGCAATTGACTTAGCATTCTGGGGATATTAGGATGCATCTTATCAAGTAAATAGTCTTTTTTAAGTACTGTTCGTAAATTTAAAAACCCTTCCAAATTAAAGAAGTGATGAAAAGTACCTACAATGTAAGCTCATTAACAACCTTAAAAATTTCCAAAAACTTAAAAATTGCAATAACTCTCAAAATATCTAACATAGAAAAAAAATGAAGCTTGTTCTTGTTTCTGAGGTTAAAAAGCATTATGGAAGAGTTCAAGAACAAAAATAAAAGAAATTTTTCTGTGTTACAAAGTGTTATGGAAACATTAGAAAGTTTCTCATAAATCTTCACCCAAAAAAGTAAGAAATATCGGCCATATTAACCAATACCGATACCAAAAAAAGGCCGATACTGCTACGGAACCTGGTTCCGGTACATCCCAAATATATATATATTATTAATAATTTAATTTTTAAAGTACTATATATAATCCTCTCCC
>JABUQX010060950.1:25000-28975 GCA_015478945.1 Trachelipus rathkii | reverse complement strand
TCTAACACCTCTTTTGCTAAGATATGTCATTTGTGTCAATTTATTTACCCATAAATGACCCACCGGCTGGGCCCTGGGCTCAGGCGTTCGCGAAAAGTAGTTAACTACGGGAATTCTTATTTGGAGAACATCTCGTACCCCTGTTCGACACCCGTCATGATAGGTTTTTGACGAAAGGGGTACGCCATCTACGAAACGGCATGTTGGGGCGTTCTAAAAACGCAACGGCTGAAACGTCATGCTCGGCAATAGCGGCAATCGAATCGCATACCTCAAAACATACTGATCAACACCAAGCTTGGCTTCATAGCTTCAAGAAAGAAAACAAAAAATGTTAGGAAAGGGGGGTTGGGTAATGTCTAATACTAACCTGTTAGGAATGGAATCGATTGCCGTCAGTTAAACCACAGAATCGATTCAACAGTGTCGATTATTGTACTAATCGATACAAATATCGGAAATATTCCGGCACATTCGATATATCGCACTAGAAGGGTTAGAAAAGGGGGGGGATACTAACTCGTAAAGGAAAACCAACCTAGCACCATTCTAATATTACGCATTCGATTCCTCATACCTGATAACCTAGGAGTAGACACCAAAATTCGGATGTGTTCTATGACGTAGATATGTCAGGCTAGAAAAGCTAGAAAGGGGGGTGGTAATAACTCATAGAAAAGCATCCTAGCATCTTCTAATATACACCAAATTCGATTCCCCGTACCCAATAACTAGGGGAGCACTAATACCGGGGGGTATTCGATGACGTTAGGGAAACATGTCATGCTAGAAAAGCGCTACGAAAAGGGGGGCGCTAGGATAACTCATAGAAGGAAGCATTCTAGCCACCTCTCCTAAGTATACACCAACGATTCCCCGTACCCAAATAACCTGGGATAGACCACGTAAGACCGGTGTATTCTACAATATAGGTCGGCACGTGCTAGAAGATGTGCTAGAAGCTAGAATATATAACCTATAATATTATAACCTATAAATATATAACCATATAATATATAGCCTATGATAAATATATAACCTATTAGGAACATATGTCTTTCTCGGTCGGCGCGTACCCTTTGAATCCACGAACTTTGCGGTCACTTTTGCGGTTGCGGAGATAAAAAAAAAAAAGGTCCACTTTTATGACCTTTGCGGTTTGTGGTTAGATAAGAGAGGGTCCAAATGTCATGTATAACTATGATATGAATGGGGGATTGGCTTGAGTCTGTTGGACCAAGAAAGAAGGATTTAGGTTGTGATTATAAGCGAGTAATTTGGAAAGTAGCTAATTCAGTGTTGGAAGCTAGAAAGATAAAAGAGACTAAAAAGATGCTAGAAATAATAAATCGCAATGTTGTTTTACAAAGGAAGGAAGTTATAAGTTAAACTGTAATATAATACATGTTTTAGCCAGTAATAGAGATTGTGCACAAGGTTTGGCCCCTTAATTTAAAAGAAGACGTAGAGGATGCTAGAAGAGAGCTGCAACGTTTTATAGAGCAACAAGGATGATTTCTGGGTTTGAATGGTAATAAAGCTATGAGGAGAGCTCAAGGAAGTTTATGAATGTTTCTGTTAAGAAGAAAGGCGACTGGCTCAGAGGGACATATACAAGATACAAACCATATTTTACAATCTATTGATAATACGGAGACCAATAAATTCTTTCATAGTATAGCACGGACGGGAGACCAGGACGGGGCATAACAAGAAAATTAGGAAAGCATGCCATCTTGATATAAGAAAGCATTCTTTCAGCAATAGGGTTGTAAATTATTTGTAACTTTAGATATTTTAACGTTGGTTTTTGAGTGTGATCGTATGCCACATTTAAGAAAGGTTTGGATGGGTATAGGATGGATTGGATCATATAGTTATTTAGACGGACAATTGGGCGGGGTTTTTTTATTACAGTAGTTTATTAATATATTAGATTACATTGTTGTGACCATAACTTAAATTGTTAGATATTAGGATGGTTGGATATTATAAATAAATTTTTTTTCTTTAAAACCTAAGCCCAATTGGTGGATTTTTAGTTACAGTAATTTGACAAGCCCTAGTCTGCTTTGTGGATTTGCATGAGCATGTTTTAGAGTTAGCTGGGACAGTCTCGATTAGGCCCATGTGGCTTCTACTGTCTCTAATATTTAATAATTTCTAATAATATTATATATATATATATATATATATCATATATATATATAATTATTATATATTATATTAATATATAGAGATATATATATATAATTATAATATATATATATATTATATATATATTATATATAATTATATATATATATTATATTATATATATATATAAGGAATTGGAATCTGAATTGATACTTGCTAAAACACATAAAAAGAAATAGTGTTGCATCACATAAACAATATTAATTCCTTGCAAAGTGAAAACATTCTATCAGCGAAGAAATGATTCTTTTAAAAATTACAAATGGTTTCCCTTTGAAACCTGAACTGTAACAAAGGAGTAAGTTAAACTTTGGAGTAAGTAAAAATAAAATTTGAAAAGAAATGGAATATTATTATGGTAGCCAGGGTTAATTCAGGCGGGTGGCCCGGGGGGGAATTTCCCCCCCCTGAGATTTCCAAATTTTATTAAAAAAAAAATATTAAAACAAAGTTGACTGACCTATATAACTATTTATTTACCTATATATCTATCTATCTATATACATACGGATATTTTATATATAATATATATAATATATATATATATTATATATATAATATATTATATATAATATTTAATATATATACTATATATATATATAAAATATATATATATATATATATATCTATATATATATATATATATATTATATATATATATATTATATATATAATATATATAATATATATATAATAGTATAATGAAAATAACTTAGTGTTAGGTCAACCATTTTAGAAGGATACTAAGGCCGGGATGTTGGGCATTTTGTTAAGCTGTGTGAATTGCATTTAAAAAATGACACATAGAGGTGATTTGCTTCAAAAAACAGGTGGAGTTTTTATATCAGTGCCTTATTTAATAATGTTTTAGAAAAATGCTTACGGAGTTCAGGAAAACTGTGAAAAACTTTTCAAAACTCAGATAAGCACTGTAAGGATATTTCAATGGAAAATGCTAGATTGTAGAGCTTAAGAGCTTCTGTCCAAACACTATTGATTCAACAGAGTGAAAGTGAGAAAAATGTTAACAGAGAAGCTTTTACAGCGTTAGGTAGAAGCGTATATTTTGTAGCTAAAGAAGAAATACTTCATACCACCAAATATGAAACATTAGTTCGTAGGATTTTAGTAAAAAACAACAAACTTTTCGAAGAGTGGATTAAAATTCAAAGCGAGATATCGACATACATTAGTAATTTAACCGCTTCAGCTATTGCTTTCTATTGGTGAAGTCTTGGACAAACAAGGTGAATATTTACTTAGTGGTAAATATTTCTCTGTAATGGCAGATTGAACCACGAACATTAATAATCACAGTGAGTTTTCACTGTTAGTTCACTATTTAGTCCCAGCTCCAGTTTACGAAGTAAGAGAAAGGTTTTATGCATGGTTGAATTAGAAAAAAATGACGGCGAGTCAATATTTTTGGCTATAGCTGGTGCCTTGAAAAACGTAAACTTTCTTACGAGAAATTAGTATCATGTCCCTTTGACGGTGCTGCGAATTTCAGTGGTAGTAGTATAAAGGGGTGCGCTGACGGATTTCGGAAATGAAACAATGTGAAATTCCCTATATTTATTGTAGAGTCCATGTTTTATCGCTTGCCTTCACTAATTCCAGAAAAATGTTTCCAATGATTAAGAGGGCTTTACATGCTGTTTTAAACGCATTATCATACAAAAGCTTTTTCATTGTGTTTCCCTAAAGAGGAATAGATTTACCATGAAATTCAAAAAATCAAATAGATGAGGCCATGCCTTTAAGATTCCACGATAGCTG
>JABUQX010060950.1:0-2500 GCA_015478945.1 Trachelipus rathkii | reverse complement strand
GATGGCATTTTCTATGTCAGACAGGGTGGTAAGAAGCTCAAAATAAGTCACTTTACTTTTTCCCACAGCTTTGTACAGACACTGTTTCATTACTTTTATCAACCTTTCCCAATGGCTGCCTTGCCATGAGAGAAAAGGTTAATTTTTACATGTTTGATCTGATTTTTATCAAACTCCTCCTTGAAAGCATCAGTATTAAAGGACTCTTCTATTATTTTGCACCCTTTATTGAAATATAATGCATTGTCACTATATATGTATGATGGTATACTAAATTTATTACAGAACCTTTTGAAGGCTAACAGAAAGTCAGAGGTGTTCATAGAGGGTACTAGTTCTAAGTGTATAGCTCTGATGTTTAAGCAAGTGAAAATTAAGATGTACATTTTCTCTAACTTTGAGGTGTTGTTTTTGACATATACATGAGAGGTAAAATCAATACCTGTGTGTTGGTAGGGTTTTATAAGATTCATGTGTGTTCTAGGTATGTCAGTGAAACGTGGGTACCTGTAAGAAAGAGCATTGTACTTCTTGCATGTAATGCATTCCAATAATACAGATCTTACAGCAGCTCTACCCTTAGGTATCCACACACCTTGATTTCTGATGTAATTAAGAGTAGTACCAATGCCAAGATGCTTTACTTGCTCATGAGCATATTTAATAAATAGCAATGTAAAGCCATGATTTCTTCCCATTAATATAGGATTAGCTTGTTCATAGCTGATAAGAAGAGCCTTATTAATTCTGCCCTTGCTTCTTAAATAGCCTTTTTCGTCAAGGAAAAGATTTAAGTTTAAAACCAAGGGAGGAATTTCTGAGTCTTTCAAGGAAGCTACTTTTACTTTTTGTTTATAATCTTTCAAAAATTTCATTTCATTAGCAAAGGATTGAATTTGATTTATTTTAAGCCAATACCTTACTGATTTTTGCTGGTAATCAACATTTATTTTAATTTTACTAAGCCATTTAAAAATCCAGGCAGTGATTCTTAAGACTTTTCGATAGCATGAATATTTACTTAAATCTAAAATACTAATACATGTATTTTCTAATGTATTTACATTTACCATTAATAGAGGTAAAGAATCTTGTGGTATACTCAACATAGGATACTTGGGCCAATTGTCTAAATCATTAGTTAACCAAACAGGACCATGATACCACAGAGCAAATATTTCTTTAAATTTTTTAAAAGTTAAACCCCTAGTTAAAAAATCACCAGGATTTTCTGCTGTATTTACATACTTATAATGTACATTTACTTTATACTTGTTACAGATGGAAGTAATTAACCCATCCATTTCATTTATGTCTTATTTTTAAAAACTTAAGATTTTACTTTTGTTTGCCTCGTTAATAACCAGCTCAAAACTACTTGAGAATCCACAGCAATATTAATGAATTCAAAATATATATTACTGTATGCTTCCAAAATATTGGGTAAGCATTTCAAGGCCAAAATAACCCCCATCAGCTCCAAGGAAGGGATACTTAACTCCCTAGGCCTATTGGCAGGAGCTACCTTGGTTTTGGCAAATATAAAGGAGCTTTTGTTATTATCATCCACTCCATAACATACAAATCCATAAACACTATCGGAACTGTCACAAAAAAGATGCAAGCCATACTTATTCCCTTCAGAAAGAGCCCTCCTAGGTATTGCAATCGTATCCAGATGTTCACAATTATTGCGTAGTTTATACCACTCTTTTAGTATCTCTCCAGGCACTTTCTCATCCCAAGCTATATTTTGCTGCCACACTTGTCTCATCAACAATTTACCCCTAACCAAAATAGGAAGAGCAAAGTTAAGAGGATCGAAAAGCTTGGAAATCTCAGACAACAATTGACGCTTGGTTGAAATACTCTCCAGATATTCTACTTTATTGATATGCATACAGTCAGTCACCACATTGAAACTATATCCCAAGATCTTTTCACAACAACTCGAATGTTCTACAAAGGAGTTTTCTTCCTTGAACTTAACACGCAAAGCATCCGAGTTGCTATTCCAAGATCTCAAGATAAAACCCCCTTCTTCCATTCGTTTCTTACATTGATGATAAATACCTACTATCTCACTTTCTTCTTGCATGCTTGTAAATATTAAATTATCCACATAAAAGCCTGAGGATAATATTTCAGTACATCTATCATGTGGATACTTAGAAGCATGATATTTCATAATATAATGCAATATATAAATGGGGAAGATGTAAACCCAAATATTAAAGTGAGGTACCTATAAGCTTCTAACTGCCCGTTGTTATACCATAAGAAAGTGAACCTATTCATGTCTACTTCATCTTTTAACCTTATCATCAGAAACGCTTGTTTTACATCACTTATCACAACAGTACGATTTGTTCTGAACACAAGTAGTAGCTTTAAAAGTGAATTCATGAGGTCATAGCCACTGTAAGCAGCCTCATTCAAAGATGGAAGAGTTTTATTACTTTTAAGGGAACAATTAAAAACTGGTCTTATTTTAGTGGTT